>JAOPUG010000036.1:22824507-22836248 GCA_027564375.1 Micropterix facetella | reverse complement strand
AACCAATTTGTTAGGGATTTTATAAACGTGATCCTGTTCTCGTTATTTTTTATTGCTTCAGGAAGATTGTTGAACTTTGATAAGTGCACTCCCAGCGGTATTCCTTGAGGGGCCCGGGCTGATTCACACGCTTTAATGACGATTGCAGTTGATTGAAGAAGCGATAAAACATGGTGTCCGTCGCTCTCTATTCACGTTGCTATATACTTCTGCATTATTGGAGTGTTTTTCGCGATTTGTCTATTGTGTGTGAACGCTTAAGTATTTCCTTAAGTCATCGCTTAAGAAATATTTTCTTTCAATAATTTGAAAAACTGAATAAATGCAATATTTGAAAACGCCAATTTTCATTTATTACCACAGTAAGCTGAATACTTGACTTATACAACATAATCTAAATAAGATGGGGGTTTATTACTAATAATAACAGGAAAAGTGGCGATATACATCAGCAACTTTGGCCCGTCCCGTGATTGGTAACCCCTGACTTTTCCAAAATAGCTTTGACTTATCGAATTTGGTTAAAAGTCTTTGGACATACCGACAAACAAATGCATGCATCAGACTATAATATAGCCTGGCCTACATAATACTACGGACTTTCCAAACATCAAAGTATGTTGAAAATGTAAAACGCAAGCAACGAAGAAATACAATGCCCCTCGGTCAAAAAGATTCTTCGAATAGATCGGCAAAAAAAATCACTGGCTTTAAAAATATTGCCTCAGAGTTTTATGATAGATCTACTAATCGGCCTTTACTATTGAAAAAAAGACCCCTTTGCTCATTGGTACACAGACTTTCTCTATCGCTGAAAACCGCCGCGCCGCCTAGTGATGTCAAGCACATACTTTACTTGGCGCGGCGATAGAAATTTACAAATCGTGGAATTGGTGGAAATTTTTAGACTTCGGTTACAGAGCAGATGGCTTATCAAGCAGTCGTTGCAGGTCTTCCATTGAGCTGGCAACAAGGATTGTGTTATCGGCGTAACGGATGTTGTTAATGGATCCCCCGTTTACAACGATCCCTTAGGTTGCGTCTTCAATGGCCTCTGCGAAGATTTCTTCGGCGTAAACGTTGAATAGCAATAGCGATAATATGCATCCTTGCCACACTCCCCGAAGTATCTCTCTCAGCTGTGATCTCGTGTTCTACGCGTACATTCGCTGTCTGGTTTCTAATGAAGGAGACTTCTTTAGAATAATCCAATTATCACTGTTGCATTAGGACCTGGTCTCCAAATAGTGCGTCGCGTGTTTAATAACTATTTCTGAACCCAAACTGTGTCTCTGAAATGTGTTCTTCGCATTTACGGTAAAATATTTTATGAATGATCCGCAGAATAACTTTCAGGACGTGGCTCATCAGATATATAGTAACTCGCTACAACGTTTTGCTGTGCTGGTTTTTGGCAGAGTTATAAAGGTGGAGTGGAGCCATTTAGAAGGAATAGTACCGGAATCATAAATATCATTGAAGAGGTGAACAATGTCAAGATGTTTGTATTCCAATAGTTTCAGAACTTCAACCGGAATTTCATCTCGTCCTACCGCTTTTCCATTCTTCGCAGACTTAATTGCATAGGAAACTTCATCTTTGGTGATAGATGATCCAGTTGGTTGTTCTTTTGAGCATCTGATGTCGGTTCTCTGGTCGTAAAATAGCTCTTCAATGTACTCCTTCCATATCCTTAGACGATCTTTAATATTCATAGCAAAGTTACCATCTTTATCAAGAAAAGTGGAAATAGTTAATTTATTCTTTTTCCAAATTAGTTCGTTTATCTTTTTATACATATTGAAAGAATCGTAGTTGGCTTGTGGTACTTCTATCTCTGTACATTTGTGATTAATCCAGTGTTCGTTGGCCGCAATACATTTACGTCCTATCTCTTTGTGGATCTCTTTGTATAATTTCGGGTCACTATGTTTTATCAGTCGTCGGGTCACGTTAGGGTTACTATGTTTTTGGGGGCATCAGGTCTAAAATATCATCAGTTCTCCATTCCTTCAATTTGACAGCCTTGATCGGCGTAAGTGTTTCTTTGGATGTTTTTGTAATTACCTCTTTGATGTTATTCCATACTATTTCTGGTTGTGTTACTGGCAGCTGAGGTTTCATTTGTTCCCGTAACACATGTAATCTGATGTGAAGAGCATCCTGAAATTTGTGTCCTGGTTTCTGAGTTTATGACCTTCAATCTTAGTACTGACCTTAGGTGGCGTGAATTTCTTTAGTTTAGTGGTAAAAACACATACCAGTGGGTTGTGATCTGAACCTATGTCAGCTCCTGGGTAGGTTTTGACTGTGTGAAGTCTGAATCTGATTTCTTACAATATTTGCCGGTGAATCAGCTGGATATTTCCAAGTGTAAAGACGGCTAGGTAGTAGTTTGAAAAAGGTGTTTGTTATAATTAGAGATTCTTCTTGACATAATTGAATTAGAAGATCTTCTCGGGCGTTTCGCATGCACAAACCGTGCTATCCAACCACATCTTGGAGTTGACCTTTACCGATCTTAGCGGTAAAATTACGCATGATAATTGTGCATTCTTGCTTCTTATGTTTGGTGACAGCGGTTTTCAAGTCTTTGTAGAAGTCTTCCAAGATGTCGCTTTTATCTATAGTAGGGGCATATATACAAACTATATTTATGCTGATAGGCTTGGCTCTAAATTGTACCAATATAACCCTGTCTGATATTGGAAGGAAGTTAATGACGGTGGCCTTAAGATGTTTCCTGATTACAATCGCAACGTAATATAATACAAGCTCATCACACACTCCATACGAGACAGAAAATCAAATTGCGATGTGAAATAATATTGCCGCTATACGACACCTAACATCGTGCATTGGTGCATTGGTGTTTAATAAATGCAATACTATGATCTGAGCTATTGTACTAGTAACCGAGATTGTTGACGCGGCCTATACTTGACGCGGCGGACAAGTGGGCAAGGGTTGTTTTATACAGATGTTTCAAGACTGCAATAATCTCGGTCTCCAAATCTTCACACCGTACTTATGACAAAAGTGCAACTGCACACAGGCAAAGTTTTATAAATGCGTTGATCCTGCAGATAAAAAACAAAAATAGACCCTAGGGGCCTTACCAAATAAGTAAAGAAAGCCATCTTGTGTTATTTTGGGGCCATCCAAGATTAGTGAGTGATTGTCATTTTTGGCAAGATCCCCCCACCCCCCAAGTTATGTCATGTTACTATCATACACAAACCGGACACCCTCCCCCTTTAATTTCAAATAACGTAATATATTGAGAGCCATTACCTAATCTGACAGAATCGGAGTTTATCTATATGTATGATATGAATATTCCAACGGATTGTTTACAAAGTTATACGGTTTGTTCCGTTATCAATAACTGTTCGTATTACGGGTACTATGTTAGCTTTGTTACGCAGTAGTATTTTATATTCTCTGGCTTTGTGCCGAATGTGATTCATAAACATAGGCCACTATATACATACATGTCAGTATGATTCGGAAAGTGAGAAGCGTTCGTCGTTATGGGCGTTGTCAGATGGGCAGTTGCCCCAAAAATTGCAAAGACCTTGGAACATTGGCAAAAAAATGCGGCCAGTTTTTTGATTTTGATCTTGTGACATCAATCTAGAAAATTGTAGAGCAATTAACTCAAAATGGTACACAACAGTCGCATTGCCAAAAATTTTCAAATCTGTGCTGAGACGATCAAAGACCGGACTTATGGGAAGCATGCTGCGCCACGACAACGCGTCTTCACACACTTCCCTCAGAACAAAGGCGTTTATTCAAGAATCTGGAACTGAAACCCTGACTCATCCACATTACAGCCCCGACTTCTTTTTATCCCCAATTGTCAAGGATAATATTATTATAAAAGGAAAGTTTTTTTCAAGTGTCGATGAAGTGGTGGATGCCTATGAATCAGCCAGTTCAGACTTATCGAAGGAAGACTATAATAAATATTCCAGAGCTGATTTAAGCGGATGGAAATTTGCATAGAAATAATAGAGAATATTATGAAAAATAAATCTCATAAATTATAAATATATACTCATATATTACTTAATTTCCACGTGTATCAAAACTTATGTATATAGTGATCTACGTAAGAATATACTGTTTAACAATAAAGTTACACTTGTTTTAAAAAAGGTACATAAAATTATTATTTTGGAGAAATATTCAGTTGATTAATGTAGTAACTCACTGCAATTATAAAACTGATAATAAACGCAAAATTAGTCAAATATATCTTTTAATATTATATTCCTTATATTAAATAATGTAATTCTTTTATATTTAATATAATATAAGGAATATAAAAAATATATTCCTTATATTATATTAAATAAACATGAGAAACCTCCAGTTTCAAAGTTTGATAATGTTGAAAAAATACCTATTGTTATTGAAAATGTACAGTGGTTTTAATAATTTGGCTTCCCACTGTATACTTATTTCACAATGTATTTTTATTTTCACGTTTCGTCAAATGAGCTAAGCGGGCCGAAATGGTCATAGAAAGAGCGAGCGGAAACGGGCCGTGTGGCGGGCCCCACAGCCGGATTTCGTAGTTTCGTCTGCCGACATTGAGGCACAGCCGCGCGGACCCGCCGACCGGTCGTCTGCCTGCCTAATAGCACCGTATAAAAACGCACTTAGCGGTATCCGGTCGAAAGTATCATAAAGACGCGTGCCCAATAGACCATCTTGACGATCAGTAACTAGTGTTAAAATTAATTTGCCCGGATGCGTACCTGATTAGAAAAGTTTTGCCACCTCAGATTTAAATGTCAAAACTTTAATAACGGCTAATATCAACTCGGTTCTTATTCGGTTAGTTGATTGGTCGCGAACTCATGGGATTTCACTTAAGGCGACGATATACGCCAATGACCTTGGTCGAATAGCCCCCACCGCTCGATCATAACAGCGTTCATCTTATGCCGGTGTAACTGACATTAAGAAGTTAGTAGATTGGCCATACATACGTTCTAGATTCTGAGGTATTAAATAAATAAAAAAATGCGAAATATGTTTCATATTTTAATTCTAATCATTTCCTTTGTATACGGCAATACTACCTTTCCCTTATAAGTAAATCTCTAAGTCCGCTAATCGTTTAAAAGTTTCATTCAATCGATTTTAGGTGATTACTATGGTGATTTTAAATATCAACCGATCGCTGTTTATGTGGGGACAAGCCGAAGAAATCAAGAAATATCGCGAAAAGCAAGCCGCCGCTGCAGCCGCTGCTGCGACTGCTACAAAAAGCCGCATTTCGGTGTTTGGACTCACATTAAGTAAACGTACGTGTAATATATATACCAGTACAATTTTAGTAAAAAGTGAAAAATGTAGCGCAATATTTTTTTTACTATAGAACTTGTTTACCTACCTATCTATCCAAAATCTTTTATTTCAGTGGTGCTGTCTGGTTCTGCGGTATTATCCAGCATTCGAAGTTATTACCGTTTAGTTTATGAACACAAAGAAGTCGCAAGCTGTGTGATGTCTCTTCAAGGTGCAATGATGTACTACATGGGAGATGTAGATAGTCTGATAAAGGTTATTAGTGTCTTCTTTAGATTAATACATTAATTCTTACTTTATTTTCATTCTTATACGGAAAGTTAGATAGCTACCTTACATTGTACGTATTTTTTTGTTTTGATATAATCCTTTATTCAAATTAATTCAAATCTATATAATCGCCTTTCATATGTTCCACAGAGATATCTCCACTACTCATACTTATGGGCAGAGGACAGAGACGACATCTTACGACTATTCGTGAATTCGCAACCACTGCTTATAACTATCAAAGAGAAGTTTAAGAAATACGAGAAACAAACCGAGGAAGTTTTGGCCATTCCAAATCACCACATCATTGGACCTCTGATGATTGAAATGCGTTTGTATTTTTTTTATTCCTATCAACTTCTGGTGGGTTATTGAGAGTTGGGAAATCTATAGGATGCTATAGACTAGTCAGTTGAATATATGCATTTGGTAGCATATGTAGTAATATGTGCGCAAATACACAGAATTTGGCATATCTTCCGTATAACCATAATATTTTTTTTATATTTGTTTTCGGAGCGCTTTGCTAAACGCTGGCATGTTCATTTAACTTGTCATTAGTGTCACTGTCATTCAAATTGGATTTTAAAGTTATTTCACAAACCTGACTGAAAAGTTTTTGCAGAATACTTACACTACGTGCAGGAGTTATAGGCAATCGGATTTTGAGGAGCGGAGGACTCATCGGCCGCGGGGTCTCTTAGACGGCTACATAAAAAGGGGAATTATATATTTTTTTAAGTTTGACGTAAGTAAGACGGCTGCATAAAAAGGGGAATTATGGAAAAGGGTTCTTTTCGAAACCATTTCTGTTACTAAATTCTTCTTAATATTACCAGAAAAAAATCGAACGTAACCCTTAGTTTTGCGAAAAACTTCAAACTTCAGTACTTTTTAAACATATTGTCGTACCATTTTCAAAATTCCAGCCCCAGGGCGTCTGTAATCATTTTTTTTTAGTTGGATAGTATTTTTATTCCAGTACTTTTAGTTAGATTTTATCGTAAATTTCACCATTTTGTCGAACTCCTAAGCGTAAAATCGTAAAATAGCCAACGAAAAAATAGGGTTTTTTCATAATTCTAGTAAAAAAACAAAATCTACTTCCAAGGGCGTCTATATCAAGGATAGATCTATCCATACATATAATATTTTTATTGAAGTTATTTATACTTTAGGCAAGAAAATTCATCAAATTATTACAATTTGCACACAAAAAGTGTCAGGTCTCTTAAATCGTTTAAATCGAAATCTTCCACCGACATTTTTGCGCAGTAAGTCAAATTAATAAAACATATAGCACCGGTAATTTCCAACATGCTAATTGGCATCTTCAACAATTGATAAAAAAAGGAGTTTTTCCAGATTTAATGAAGATTGCTAAAATCCTGCCAGAACAAAAGGAAGGTGATCAAACCAATCCGGAAAATTACAGACCAATTTTTTACTTCCAGCCATTTCTAAAAATTTTGAAATCATATTATTTAATCGACTATATGACTTTACAATAAAATTTAATATTTTCAGCAAATATCAATTTGGATTTCGGAGAAATATGCCTACGGCTATGGCTATCTCCGAGCTAATAAACTGCGAGCATGATGCACTTGAATATTCCCTACACCCCCTCGTTATCTTTTGTGATCTATCCAGAGCCTTTGACTAAGTTGATCATTCCATTCTCCTACATAAGATAAACGTATATGGCATACGCGGCAATTCGCAGATTCAAATATATAGGGACCAACAACAAAATGTGGAGCTAAGTTCACTCTTTTAACACGGGCAACCCTGTATTTGTATTTTTATTTATCTTCAGTTTCTCACATTTTACTACTTTGTCCAGTGCTAAATAGGTTTTCTTGAGGGCATGTAGAGAGTGTACGATGATATTAATATAATCAGCATACTCCAGAGTAGTTGTATTGACTTATTGAAGGTGGTGTTGGTAGTATTAATACCAGAGTTACGTATTCTCTTCTCAAGAGCCAAATTGAAGAGAATGCATGGCAATGCATCTCCCTGTCGCAGTCCATTGAATCTGTATAAGGATTCTTGACCGGCCTTTCTACACTCTTACGTGGCATAGGACATTGTCATTGAAAGCTTCACCATATTTACCAGTTTATTATATATACCCAGGTCTTTCATGGCATACTGTAAAACAATGCTCTGGTCTTATGTAGTTTCAAAATCAGTGAACAGTGGATTTCGATGTTAAACTCTTGGGTTTTTTTATGATTTGGCGATTTGCAAATATAGAATTGGCGCATAGTGTATGTGTGTGCCAATTTCAGATGACATGAAAACGGCCTTCCATGCAGCATCTACATTATGGAAACTGCAACTAGGGAAGATGCTCAACGTCGCTTACAGGGCGAGGATGTTGAAACTGGTGGAGTTTATAAACGATCACATGAAAATACTCAAAAGGAAATTAAAGGACCTGGACGAAGTGAGGCTAGCAATGAACTGCTTGGAGTCGATACGCGAAAACTTTTTTGAGTGAGTCATGTCAATCCTCGCATTTTATAACCCATATTCATTTAGAATAAGTTATTTGCATTTGATTTATGAAACCTACAGGATTTTATTGTGTTTTGGATGTGGGTGGTAATATTTTAGGCATATAATTGCTGGGATATCTACCTTCCCAGCCTGCACGTCCTTCGTTCGATTTCCGCTGCTTCGCCAGCGACTGCGTTTACATGCATCTGCTTTCATAGTTTTCTATGAGAATTTGTGCACAAAACTTTTTGTAGATGGCACCAGTGGCGACCGTTCCCAAAAGGTGTAAATAGAACGATGCACCGCCCGAGCGAGCATCCATGCGAAGCTCAGTATGTGACGAGTGATGGAGAACATAGATAATTTTTTATTATATACCTTAGGGAGAAGAAAGAAAACATGGCGGTTTGCTAGATGTTTGGCACATCTATTACTAGAAATACCAATTTACCAGAAATATTTTCTTAGAATAATTAATGTTAAAATATTAACGTGTTACTTCGGTCCACCCTGCGGGAAGTTGAAGTCTTACAATCCTGCGAACAATGTACCGACATTAAATTGTTTCACACATGAAAAGCCCCAATTGACTCTTTTGCTAATATGATCCTCAAATTGAAGATTTGAGTCAAAATAAATACCAAGGTTTCGGCCTGAAGAAGCTGAAGGAATGGATGAAGAATTTACTAAAATTCCAGGGAATCCAGAGCTGGCGATCTTAATTCTCGCTGAGTTTATAAGTTAGATTTATTTCAGAAAATAAAATATTTATCTGTATTTATTTCCCTCCAAGTTCTAGGAATGGTAGGATACAATTCTCTCGAAACGCATCGATTTATTTCCCTAAATTCATTTGCATATAAATTAATTCAAGGAACTATTTATTTACCAGAGATACTATGTAAGTTGAAATTGTATGCACTGATAAATTACATAGCGAAGATATCCCATAATATATTGTGCCATTGTACCTACACATATTATTGTAGACAGGTCAGTGGGGAGGTTAATAGCCTTTTCTGATTCATTACCCACTGAGATAGACATCTTTTACATATCCTTTTGGTAGCTAAAATTCAACTCCACGCAATCTCTTTTTTTTGTTCTTAACGGTTCCGTGTAGCCTGGGCTATGATGGCCGTTATGCCAACTTGGTCGGCTCAGCTCACGGGGCAGCTCCTATCCGGGAGCCTCATCGAAGAGGGATCAATCTGGTGAACCCGCTGTGCGGTGGTTCCGGGGACGGAAACTCGGGCAGAACTGGACAACTGGCGTACGGGACGGGAATACTGACCGTATTGTCACTGACTGATACCCGGAAAGGTTTAGAAGCGTATGCTTCTTAAGAAAGCGGGGTTTTGTAGGTACCTCAAGCTGCTTACCCTTATAAACGATTCGTGGGCCACCCGATCTCGGATGATATGCCGAGTAAAGGAAGCCCCGTATCCGCGATAGTGCCAGTTAGGAATTGCCGCTCGCTTGAGGTAGAGGACGCGCAAGCGACTTCGAACACGCGATCAGACGGGTGGTTGGAGGAATCCGAGCAAGTCTGGGAGTCAGGGGATGAGGCTGCCCGCAGGGTGGCAATTCCTTGTGCTTCGCCGTAAGGTGTAGGACTCTGACAGGCAGTGGTGGAGC
This sequence comes from Micropterix facetella, assembly GCA_027564375.1. Classification (NCBI taxonomy): domain Eukaryota; kingdom Metazoa; phylum Arthropoda; class Insecta; order Lepidoptera; family Micropterigidae; genus Micropterix; species Micropterix facetella. The sequence continues at coordinate 22,826,507 of JAOPUG010000036.1, read as the reverse complement.
TTGGTACGTAGATTGTCTATGTACATCAAGCCTGTGTTTCGCCTCGGGGTGATATAGCCATAAAGTTCGCGGAAACGCTCCGGGGTGGCCGGGTTCGCTCGGAGCAGTTGACAGTTAAAGTTATCTCTTTTTTTATTATAAATAGGTACTGTGCTTAGTTTTGATCTTTATATTAGCTTACTTACGTAAGTCAGTTATTATGTCCTTCAACACTCTAGATTTAATATTCAAAGGCGAATTGGATTTGTCTGTAAAGCCAATATTTCAAATAAATAAATATTTAAATAAATAAACACCAAGCTTCATACGGATGCTCGCTCGGGTGGTACGTCATTCACTTCACACCTTTCAGGAATAGTCGCCCTCTACTTGGAGAAAATTCCTGTAAACGTCCCCCATTAATAGGATGCTGAGATATTGAAATGATATTTTTATATTATAGCTTTCAAACTAGTTCTTTAATATCACACATTATGAATAATTACTTTTTTTTGCGAAATTTAACTAAATAACATGCGATAAGCAAACAAAAGCTGTAACAAGTTTTGGTACATTTTACCTATATTCAATTTTGATATAAGACTAAGTTAAGGGAGCTTCATGTCACACTGAAACTTATCCATTTTAAAAAAAAATATTTTTTTGTCTTCATTTGTCAGAGAAAAATATGATGATCAAATATTGAAATTGAACTATGTTAAAAAAATATAATGCATTGATATCGCATATCGAAAATATGTGGTTGAAGTAAACGTATTATTGCGACATAAAATGAGAAGAAAAATCTTTAAATAGGACAAAAGCTTTCGTGAGACATTATAATGGAAACGAAGTCGGAAACTGAGACTTAATTATTTAAATCGCTAACATGTGCGATGTTACAAAAATGACAAACACATAATCATTTAAGAACTTTAAATCCAGAAAAAAACTAGAAAAATACCCAAGGAAGCACACGCATACAATAAAAAAAATATGAAATACAAAAAGCATATAAATGTTAGTATAGATTAAATAACAAGTTAATATATGATGTTAGTAAATAGTAAGATTTTAAAATTAAGATTATTGAATTAAAATTATGTCGATGTATTATTTTATTTCTGTCTATTCATCTCTGTTGGTGCATCTGTGTGACATGTTACTCGCGGGTCACAAAACCAGACATCTTTAATTTTATTAGGGATTCTTTTACTTTAGTTTGATGTGGTTTTATATGTAGACAGTTTCACACTATGGATATTGTGTCCATGCAGTTGCATCAAACTGTATTAATTCTATTTGTTTTTTTTTAAATTAAAATAAAACATTTGTTGTTATGAATTATGAACTATTTGAAACCACGTCCTTAATATATCCCAAAAGTGCTTTACTTTAAGCGTCTTAGATTTTGCAGCTTCCGTATGTTTTTAAAAAGTGGATAAGCTGCCGTTTGAAAGGAAGCTCCTCGTTTATAGAAATAATACAGATAATATAAGGAGGGGGTGAGGTTTTATTAACTCCAACATAAAGACTTATCTCTGTCTACTTTTATACCTAAGTATATACTTCACTCTTCCAGGATGGATATGGAAATTGACGTTATTGTAGAGACATACGAAATGTTTACATATTTCAATGTGGATGTTACAAAAGAAGATAAAGACACCGTCGAGTCCTTGCGGTTCAAATTCCAGGATTTATTAAAAGCAGTGAGTACTATCTATAGAGTTTGTTTACCCCTGTAAATTTTGGGAGTCCTATGAAATTTCTGCCATTGCCATTAAAAATATTTTTTAACTTGCAACGTTTTAAAAACGGACTAAAAGGCATAAAATAATTTCTGCTAGCCCCATACAGCAAACGAAAAAGGTGGGACGCATGCAATAGTTAATTAATTGATGCATGAATAGTTCACAGTTCACATCTACGTTACTAGCAAATAGCAATTACTTCGGCCACCATAGTGGCCAAGTCTTGAAATCGTGCGCGAAAAATGTTAGTATGCACGATAACTCGAG
>JAOPUG010000036.1:22717039-22734948 GCA_027564375.1 Micropterix facetella | reverse complement strand
TCACCAGGTTGGTCCCTCTTCTAGGAGGCTCCTGAATAGGAGCTGCTCCGCGAGCATGGGCCGGCCAACAAACAAACAAAACGGCCTTTTGGCCCACCTCCACGTAGCCATTCGTGACCCCGTATGGATAGATAGCTTTCCCGTATGGATAGATAGCCATTCGTGGCCCCGTATGGATCACCCGTATGGATAGATAGCTTAAGGTATCTAACTAGCTCCGCTTCCTTAGGTCGCATTGCACTTCCAAACTCCTCCGGCTATTCGTTGTTGAGCATGGGCTGGCACACCGACCATTGTTTCAGACACCCATCCATCTAGTAAATATGGCGCATTACAGGGATACACTCGGATCGACCAGTCGATCATCGCATATATCCAAGAGTGGAGGGCCCCCTCTTCAGGATGATTGCTAAGCAAAAGTCGGTATGCCGACAAGTGCTCAGATCAGGTCACCTGAGGCCAGTGATCAGATCAGATCAGCCGCCATGGACAGCGGGTTCACCGGTTTCTTCCCTCTTTGGGGAGGCTGCCGGATAGGTGTTGAGCCGTGATTTGGGCCGATCGTGATAGACAGAGTTGGCCAAGACCCGAGCTGTACGACCCCATTAGACCCCCTGCGAACTTATACATTGGAAGGAGTCACATGCCACGGGCGAACCCGCCGACCCTGGACGAAATAACGAAATCTAAATTTTCTCACCCAAAGACTAACGCAAGGACTTTGTGGTTGAAGATGCAAGAGTCCAATTCCTCATCGCAAGGCACTGGGAATTTTCAAGCCCAGTGGAGCATCCTCGCGACCTCACTTCCAGATGTGGTCAGATTTCTCCGACCTCTCGTCTGGTAGCAGGTTCGAAGTCGCTTGCGCAGTCTTCTACCTTAAGTAAGCGGCAATGCTTCACTGGAATATGTCGCGGATCCGAGGCGTCCTTTACTCGGCTTGTCACTCGAGATCGAATGGCCAACGAATCGTTTCTATGGATAGATAGCTTAAGGCATCTAACTACCCCCCCTTCCTTAGGTCGCATTGCTCTTCCAAACTCTTCCGGCTATTAGTTGTTGAGAAAGGCTGGCAGACCGACTGGTGCATCAAGCAACCATCTATCTAAAATTTTCACCGCGGAGTCTGTGAGGGATACTGGAGGGTCTAGCTATGTCACAGCATATATCCGAGATAAAGATGGCCCCTCTTCAAGAAGGTTGTCAAACAAAGGCCGGCATGCTGACCATTACTCAGACATCCAGAGTCGTCCGAGATCTTTCCCAGATCAGCGGGTTCACCGGTTTCGTCTATCTTCGAGGAGGCTGCTGGATAAAAGTTGAGTCGTGAATCGGGCCGCCCGCCAACTTATACATCCAGCGATTGGCCGCATTGAAGGTTGGCAATGTTCAGCCAGGCTGTGGGTATGGCCGCAGGACTACCTGGCTATTAATGACTGTTAACCTGAATGGTGCACATGAGAGCCCCGTGACGGTCACTAAAAAAGTCAACAGATACATCTTCCATGTTATAAAAAAACTACCCCATTTCTCTTGCACACTCTTCGGGTTAAAAAGCTACAATAGTATTAATTAATTAATTGAACCTCATTTTCCTCAGAGTCGTATTCGACTGCAGCTTTTTCTTCATCACTGTTTGTGTTATCATCGAATGCATCATATTCAAATTCATTTGAAGATGAGGATGATTCATCATCTGAAAACCAATGAAAATTTAGTGATGCCGGCCGCTTGGAAGATAATTATTATGGCCATCAGAAAAGACAGTAAAAGAAAAAAAAATAATTATATCAACAGTTCAACTACAAATTTCAAAAGTCGGGCCCAAGAGACGGGAGAAATACTAATTTACTAGTGCAAATTTAAGGGGGAGGGGGATGAGACTGTTTTCAGTTTTGCTTCGACCCACCCAAAAGAAGATGGGCCAAAGTCTTAAATCACGTGAAAAATGTAATGAAATTAAATCGTCCAAAAAGACTTTTCTCAACATTTCAAATATCCTAGAGTCTATATAAAAATGTGTATGTTTCTCTGGGTATGTGGATGTTACTATGCACTATAACTCGAGTAAACTATGTCTGTTTTAAAAATTTCTTTCGCCAATCCATAGTTATGGCCAATGCGCAAAGCTCAGTCGATTTTGGATTCTGTACGACCTAAGGTTGGTATGGTGGTACCTGCCATAGAAATCATCCCAATAAATTCAGTTTTTTGCATTTTTAGAACTTAAAATGGAATAAACAATGGAAATAGCAAAAAGAAAACTTGCTGGCCATGATGAGATGCGTAAAATGAAGTACATGTCGATTGAGGGTCAATCTATCACACTGAAGGAGTCACTATCAACCACACTAAGTTTTTGAAGAACCACCCAATCACGGGTGATTCGCCAAGTAAATTACGCCTCAGATTCGCGATAAATTCAGTATGAATAGACACTACCATGAGGTACAAGCGACTTCGAACCCGTGATCAGACGGAAGGATGGAAAAATCAGCTGAATCTGTGAATCGTCAGGGAGCGAGGTCGCCTGGGTGTCTTTGCTCATTGCCTCGCCGTAAGGGTTTGGCCTCTGACAGGCAGTGGCGGGACTTGGTACGTGGATTGTTTTCAGACACAAGTCTCTGCATTCATCTCAGGGTGATATAATCATAAAGTTCATTTGAAACATCCTAGGGTGGCGGGTTTGCCCATAGTTTTGACATTCATCAACTGTATAATACACAGACAAACATTTTCAGATCAGCTAAGTGCACCGCTATTGTTGTGTCGAAAATCTTAGCACATTAATTTATAAGAGAATTGTCCATATTGTTATAGACCTGTCAGTAACCCCCAGTCCCTAGTGGTTCCAAGCAGCTTGGACCTGATGGCCTGTTTATGTTATCTTTGGTCGGCCCAACTCACAGCCCAGTTCATATCTGAAAGCCTCCTCGAAGAGGGACCTAACTGCCTACAGTGTGTAAACTGCAGCCGTGGACAGTTAGGATCATAGTGTGGATCCGGCGGAAAACCTCGGGCGGAACTGGGCGGTTGATGCACTGGACTGTTTGCTGGCCATGCTGCCCAATCGACAAATAACCAAGGGAGTCTGGAAACGTTTCTTATGACAGTGGGTGTAATGTTGACCTGATGTCACCTATCCTTAGAAACGATCCGTTGGCCACCCGATTCCGAGTGATATTGACTGGCAAAAGAGGCCTCGGATCTGCGATAAATTCGAGTGACGAATTACAGTTTACATCAAGTAGAGACCGCGCAAGTGACTTCGAATCTGTGACCAGACTGGAGGATAGAGAAATTCGTCCAAATCTGTTAGTAAGGGGGTGAAGTTGCCCGCTGGGTGGCAATTCTCTGTGCCTCGCTGTAAGACGTTGGACTCTTAAGGGCTATGTGGCGTAGTCGAGTTTGTGGATCTTTATTTCCTAAAGTCTTTGCGTCTCATCACACGGGAAAAGAACAGGTTCGCCTACTGCATTGGCACCTCCCAAATGTCAGTTAACCCGTACGATGCAGACGAAGGCGGTAGTTTTTTTTTATAACATAAGATCCCCATATATCACCGATTTTTACGAGCATACCAGAATGCGGCGGAGCACTCTTCGGTTTAATAATGATAACATCACATACCCGATATTACGGCAATCCTTCGGGCTGCTTTCATTCGGTCACGCTTCTTGAGGAGTTTCTTCTTTCTCGACTTATTCACTTCATCTTCCTTGCTTTCTTCCTCGGACGACATGATTATCATTTTTCTTTTGCAGTTCTGTAAAGAACCTCCAGTATTCTCTTTCCCACTGTCCGATTTCTTATTAGATTCATCAATGTTTTTATTTGTTTCTGTATCCGACCATTGTGTGAGCATACCTGGACTTTTCTTGCAATTTTGAGTGATGGGAGAACCAAAAGAATTTCCGAGAGTCAGTTGAAATTGCTGAAAAAAGATAAAATAAACAAACTTGACCAAATAAAATCACTTTCATTTATAGACATAGACTTCTGATCGGCAGTTGGCAAAACTGTTTTAGAACTGTCAAACGTGCCAACTGCCACTCCACATTTGATTTAAGTTTTGAGTGATTTTTCGAGAGATTCTACTATGAAATCGTCTCAATTATTATTCGGTGGCGCTTCTTGAGCGTATTTATGTCAAAAATCTTGCGATCTGCGATTCTTTTTGGTGGAATCTTGATCTATCAGGCACGCGTAGGGTTGCCATATATTTTATGAGTTACTCCGCTTTCCAGACTCTACCAATATAGAAACCAGTAATTGAGAAAATAAAGTATGGGGTTGATTAAGCTTCTGTATTTTTCAAAAAAATTAAAGCTGCCTGTTCCCAAAATCCTCTGTCCGTAGGGTATATTTTCTTCTGAAAGACTCCGCCTGTAAGAGGCAAGGCAATTATTTCGCTCGTCGAGCTCCACCTTAATGGGAAGCTCGAGAGTTTGACAACTGGGTAAAATTACCCTTTAGCAGGGGATTAGAGTCCATTGACCCGGCTTGCAGGTGGTTTGTCAAAGGGAGTTGCGTCCTGCGACTGGTATCTGATCGTTAAACTTTTGTCTTTTATTCATTTACTTCTCATTCTGACTATCATGAAAAAATGACAGGTGACAACCCTAGGCGCGGCTGTGTCGAGGCACAAGAGATCCAATCGTAAGATCGTTGGAGTGCAAAGTGCTAGGAAGCGGTGATTTAGTGGTGTGCTCATTCGGGTGGTCGTTTCAGAAAGAAGCGTCTTCAGCGGGGACGGCATACTAGATGCCTGGAAAGTTGCAGCCTAACAACCGCTGTACCATCACGGATGAAAGCTGCGGTTCATCGTAACCTCAAGCGAACAAGTGCAGAAGAAAACAGAAACAATCTTTTTATTCGCTACTGTAGAGAAACTAACCATTTATTTCATGAACATTTACAATTAATAATAACGATGTTGCCCACAAAACGTTTCTCCAATAACCAAATTAGGATGGTGAATTACATCTTAAAAGCAGCAGCCTTAACAAAGGCCATTTGATCGAGACTGAGGAATAAAAATGACCGGAGCACTAAGGAAAATAAACGGACAAACTAGACCTCGAGTATCACTTCCCAAATTTAAGGCACTCTTTGCAGAAGCATTGTGTATACATATGTATGTAAGTAAATAAATAAGGAACAAAAAAGGTAAGGAACAGAGAAGAGATCAGAATAGTAAATATGTCGGGGAATATGGGTTAAGATATTTGAGTTAGAAATTGACTTCAATGACTGCTTGAAAGTGAAAAGAGAAATAGACGCCTCTAATCTCTGTAGGGAGCTAATTCCAGAGCCGGGCTGCGGTGTAATGCATAAATATAGAATTATTATATGAAGTATTACCGGAGAGTCATTATCTTGCAATAAACCATCCATAAACTTGCCAGTGCACAAATCCATTAATTCGCTTTCATCTACAATAGTTTTGTCCTGAGTCTCATTTTCTATTATGGATTCATCGGCAAGATAATCTTTCATCTGCAAAAAATATTTTTAAAAAATCAAAAATTAAAATCTCAGCAAAAATGACGCTATTAATCAAATGAGCTGTACGCTAGCTAACAATATCATACGTTGGCATTGACTATTACAACTTTATTGGCCGCCGTACGAAACAAGTGGTAGATTTTTTAAACCCCCCTCCCCTCTCATGAGATTTACCCTATAATTTTTATTTAAGTAAATCTATTTGATATGTTTATGTATTTTAAATCATACCTCTAAATACCTAATAAGTGTAGTACAATAAATTTGTGTGAATATATTAAATGTTTTTTTTTGTACAATTTATGTCCTTTTCTTATAAATTAAAAGAATTAACTAAAAATAAAATGTCTCAGTTGTATATTTAAGTATAAAAGCAAAGCGAGTCCGTTATCTTTGACACATTTAAAATCTAGTTAATCGAATATTGTCTATGCCCGGGATTGATTTTATAATACAAAATGTTTAATCTGTTATAATAATGTATATTCTCAGAATTAAACGTTGATGTGAGATTTTCATTGAAAGACGGGGAATCCATTCATTGAATCCATTTTGACACACCTCCCCCCCATTTCGAGCTCACATAATTAATGGACGCCTCCTAAGCGCCTCTCGTTTCACCAACATATTAGAGACATCTGTATGTGTGGGAATAAAACCTTAGGTTTTATTCTCAGATACAGCCCAAATCTCAGCAATAGCTATACCATATCGCTAATCTACACTACTCGCGTTACGAGCGTCCCCGAGTACTGCTGATATGTTTGGAGCCCTTACAAGGAACATACTCCGAATGGTTGGAGAAAGTACAGTTCAAGATTTTGAATTACTTGTATATACGCAAGTACGGTTACTATCCTCAGATTTACCCAAAGACTTATCCCTCCCTCTTCATATATCCTATGGGATTCTTCTCTGGGGAAGCTGTGCGGACAATATTTTTACTACAGAAACGTGCTGTAAGAGCTATATATATATAAACTTGGTCCTCGGGTTTCACTTAGGAAAAATTTCAAAGAGTTAAAAATATCCTTATTGTCGCATCACAATATACAGGATGGGTTTTACCCAGGGACAACTATGGGGAAATCCATAACTATACATGATAGACAAAAATTCAGAAAGGAGTTGCAATGTTGTTTTTGATAGAATAAAAAATGCAATATTTAGTTTTTTTTGGAAAAACCACATTGTTTGAGAAAATTGCAATTTAAAAAAAAATATATTTTGGTGCCAATCTTTTTAGTATCCTATCTGGATCAAATCACCCAACGGAATTTTGGGGTTTAAGTACTCGGAAAGTGTTTAAAACGGACAATAAATTAAAATAATAATAATATTTTCATATTAATATCTATGTATGCAACGCCGAATAGGGAACACCGTCCATGGCATTGTTTTCGAAATTGGAAAGAAAATTACTATTCATACAATTAATATCTAGAAGCTACCAAATAAACATAATACCACCAAATATTTTATTAAATTGAAACGAAAATTAAAATGCGGTAAGGTATTTCTTTCAGAATTTTTGTCTATCTTGTATAGTTTAAGATTTCCCCATAGTGGCCCCTAGGTATAACTCATCTGTATATATGTACGAAAATCTATTGTATGACCACAAGAATATTGATATGTTAAAAAAAAGCGACACTCATAATGTTATTACTAGACATAAGCATAACCTTATTGTACGGCTACTCGTCTCCACAAAATAAACATTTCTTTTATGGGGCAATGTATAGGCTTCTATAACAACTTTCTCATAATATTAGAGAACAATCTGTAAATATGTTTAAAGCCATCATCAAAGTAAAATTGTATAAGAAAGCATACTATAAGATATCTGATTATATAAATGACAAAACGGCTTGGGAGTGAGTTGCTCTAAAACAATACTTATAAAATGATTATCTATTGTACTACGATGAAACATTCTTTTTTTTATTGGACGTTTCATAAAAACATAAATTTAAAATAATATTTGATTGTCTCTATGCATAAAGAACATTTTGATTTTGATGGGTATGTTAGGATTTTCCTCACTCGAGCAGAGAAAAAGTAACCCTATACTTCTCCATTTGCCCGGACTACTCCATGGGAGGGTCTATAATTCATCATTTCCATAGGCTCCAGGTATATGTGCCCTATCCTTATCAGTGATCCCGTAGCTATTCTCGAATGCATACAACGATCTGCCAAACTGGCATAGGCATATACAGCTCTGTTGGGAGGGTCGTTCAACTTTATAGTCAACAGGCCAACTTAAACAGTAATTGCTATGTTTGGACTGAAATTGTTTTAACTCTCCTGCACAATCAATGGTCGCTGTTGCATTTATTTAGTTTCATTTACTTTTTGAGCCTTTTTGAAATAGGGTTACCCTAATGAAATCGAAGACTGTAGCGGTTGTTTAACATTATAAATAAGATGAAACGAATTTACTGCGTTAAGGTTGTAACAACCGACGTTTCGGCAATATTGCAATCGCCGTTGTCCAAGGTAGACTGTGGGGTTACCCTGTATAGAATAATTAAAAATAAAAATAAATAATCCACGCAAAAGTCTCCATTTTTTATTTTTTATTCTCAGATATTTTCTTCTTGCGCTGGCCAGTGGAGAATTAGATGATTTGTGTATGTTCCGAGTGATTTCTCTTTGGCTCGATAATCCTGATCTGGAACTAGATGACAGTGGTGGACAAATGCTTGACAAGCTCTTCTCCTCGGTTCCTTCGAGGAAATTCCTTCAAGTTCTCCCTCAAGTTGCGCCGCGGATGAATACACAGCAAAGCGCTTTCACTGCCAAATTGGATAAGATTATCTGTGAGTATTACGGTATACAGTCTGTTTCCGCCATAAGTGACTGCTCGATGTGACATGAACAAATGCATAAAATTATTGATAACAGAACATTAAAAGTAGGGTTATGTTTTTAGTTTATGTCCAGTCATATATTCATAAGTAAATACAAGTTAAACTATCGGGACGGCTATCAACACAAATTATATTTTAAAAGTAATGTAGGTTTTTAGAGAAGCAAAATGTCATTAGAAATGGCTTTGATGGTTTTTAATGAAGACATTTAACCTAAAAGGCTAGTCGTCCATCATTTCACTAACCACCTTTTGTCTATATTTCTACCACTGCTTTCGTAAGTGTTTTTTTAGACAGTCCAAATTTTTGTGGAGTTAGCTCATACCTTTCCAGACCGATACTTTGTTATCCAAAGGGTTAAGGTACTGGATTAGGGCCAATCTTCAAGATAGATGAAGTCAATGTTTTCTTAGCTAACAACTATTGGATACTCTTGACCTTGTGGGCGCCGGAACTGAGTCCTGTTGAAAGACCCAAGCTAGTATCTGAACATGGGTATCAGGTAAGTGTTTCGCAATGTTGAGACTCCCACCCGAATCATCACTAATGATGGATGGTGACCTCATTGTCCAAGTGGAATGCTTTTGCTGTTTCTTCATTACTGTAGGCTTGTGTTTATTGTATTTTTCATTCATGGTGACATTTTTCATCCGAAAAAACCATTTCTCAGTGTTTGTTTTAAGCATACCTCTTCAGCAATACTCGCAATCTTTTAAGGGGCTATCCATAAAAACTCCAGATGGGGGATCGGAGAAATCTGATCGCATCTGGTAGTAAGTTCGCGATGGATAGCCACACCAGGCTTGAAAATTCCCAGTGCCTCGCGGTAGGCGTTAGTCTCTTACGGGCTGAGGTGGAGCTTGATATATAGATTCGTCTTCGTCTCAAGTCTATGTGTTTCACTTCGGGGTGATATAGTGATAGAGTTCGTTGAAACGCTCCAGGGTGGACGGGTTTGCCTGTAGCAGGTGACAACCACAATTGTGCCCACTCCATCGGCTGTGCAGTTCAGACCATATGACCATCTTGTTACACCGGTCGTCCCGACTTACGGCTCAGCTCCCATCCGGCAGCCTCCCCGAAGAGGGACTAATCCGGTATAACTTGCTTTGTGGTTGGACATGGGGTAACACCTCGGGCGGCCCTGTACGGTCGATGATTGGTTCAGTTTTCCGGGCTTGCTCAACCGACAAATAGCCGGGGGAGTCTAGTTGTGTAATGCTTTTTAAGACGCAGGGGTAGATGTTGATGTGATGTTACCTATCCTTAGAAACGATCTGTTGGCCACCCGATCTCTGCTGGCTCTCCAAGTAAAGGACACCATGGGTCTGCAATATTTCTGAGTATCGGAATACCGCATTACTACACCAGGTAGAGATAGGTCACGCAAGCGACTTCGAGGCCGAGACCAAACGGGTGGATGTAGAAATCCATCTAAATTTGAGAGCGAGGGCCCGAAGATGCCCCACTGGGTTTGAAATTTCCCAGTGTCTCGTGGTAAGGAGTCGGACTCTCGCAGGCCACGGCAACGTAGGGTTGTGAATATGTATTGTCCAAATTTCTTACGCTCATCTCGGGGCGATGTAGCGATAAAGTTCGTTGAAACACCTTGGGGTGATGGGGTCGCCTGAGTAATGTCTTAAATCCAAAGTTGTGTCCACTCCACATTGATAGATGGAGAAGACTGCAGAGATTTAACATGTGTATAATCGTCAAATGTTTGATTTTGTTTTTTCGATCATTGATATGGACAGAAAATTACCCAAAATGTTCATCTTTTCAGCGAGATGTGCAATAGAACATCCGCATCATACATTGGCAATTTTACTGTCTCTCAGCAATTCGAATAAGGACAATGTCATACTGAATGAATCAGTTCGAAAAATTACACCATCGAGTCGGTCGAACGCATCGCAGACGTCCAACGAAGAACCGAGAGTAATAGCTGCAAGAAATTTATTGCAGAAGTTATCTCGCGAAAATGCACAGCTGGCGGTAATCATACAGCAAATGGAGGCAATGTGCGATGGTAAGTTTAAAAAAAGCCACTGATTTTATTGTTATTTTCTGAGTATTAAAAATGTTATTTTGTTTTTATTTCGTTTTTGCATAGCCATGATCAGTCTAGCGAACTACAAAGTGAAGCAGACACGTCCGGGCAGAGAGTCGATTCCTAAATCCGAGAGTTTGAGAAAATTGAAAGGTCTCAATGCTGTATTAGTGCCCACCGTGACGCTGCCAGTGGACAGTTCTTTGAACTACGCGGATATTCCTAGTAAGTCGTAAGGTCCTGTATAAAGTCGACATTCATATTTTAAACAATCTAACCATCTCTTTCGTGCACATAGGCTATACTGAAATAAAGAGCTCACAGCCATTGTGTGTGACAGAGACTTCTAAGGATGTTGCTTCTCGTCACTTCTCGCCCAAGCATTTCATTTATTATTCTATAGATCGAATAATAATCCATGTTATGAATATTGGTCATGTCTATTTCTCAATCCCTTACTTAGGTATTTTTTTTTCTAGCCGTCACAATAGATCATTGCTTGGTCGACGTGACACGTAAAAGCCCATAACACCCCAATAATAATAATAGGTATTTTTTAATGAAAATTTTAATTATGGAGAGGAGAGGAGGATTGAAAGAAATAAGAAAAAAATTGAGGTGACAGTAATTTTTTTCTATCGTGAACATTTTTTGCTATAGGTTTGCTATAGAACAAACTCATGAAAATATAGTCTACTTTTCATATAGTTTTTGGCCCTCCCGTAGTACTACATAGGATGGGCCATATAGTCTGATGCATGCTGTGCGTTTGTCCGAAGACTTCCCGTAGACCGATCTTCACCAAATTTGGTATGCAGCCTCTCTGGGTGACCCTAAGCACCACCAGTTGGCAGCAAAGTCGATCCGAGTCCCGCAGGTCCAGCTGCAGGTGAATCCTGATTTACTTAGCCTGGTGGTAGATCTGACCAATAGGTAGAGCAAGCATAGCGTATATGGTTATTTTTGAAATTGTGGTGGCGAGACAAACTTGTTGGAATAGGTTTTTAGCCATTTTCGTTGTCAGGGATTACCAATCATGGGAGGGGCCAAAGTTGCCGATGTATATCGTTACTTTTCCTCTTATTTAAAGGTAGATACATCCGAGACTAATATATGAAGTATCGGTTTAAAGTGTGCTCAGCAGATATGGCCCTTTAATAAAGAAACACAAATGTAACTGAATATCAACGGTTATTAAAAACTGTTTTTCTGTATATTTCAGGCATTCTTTCATTTTCCGATACATTTGATTTGGTTGGTGGTGTAAATCGTCCCAAGAGATTGATATGTAATGGATCGGATGGAGTGAACAGACCTATGCTTTTGAAGGTAATTACATTTATTACAGAAAAATAAAGATAAAATAAATAATAAATACTCTATTCAATGTCTTTTTAGGGTGAAGATGATTTGCGGCAAGATGCTGTGATGCAGCAAGTATTTTCAATAGCCAATCAGCTTCTTTCAGCCGATAGAGACACTGGCAAGAGACGATTAATTGTAAGAACGTATAAGGTATCTACAGCACGCACTGATTCTCATTTTATGTATTAAGAGCCCCTTGCAACAACGACGCGGTTGCTAAAAATAAACATTGGCCCATCTGCCTGTTATATTTTTGGGTATTTTATTTTTCATCATTGAAGAATAAGATCTGATGGAGGAATGCTTTTTTATTATATGACATTTGGAATAAATCCACGGGTAGGAATTATTTTATAAAATGTCTATTTTTGTGCATATTTGTGTACTGCTATAGTCGAACAATAGGAAGTCATGAACATGTGGGATCGAAACATTCCTCAAAATACTCCTAATTTATATAATACAGAAAAAAATCGGCTAGAGAATAGTCAATTTTGGTATTTTGCAGAGACGTCTCTAAAATTATTTTTGTAATTAAAATGCAATAATTTGCAACCTATGCGTCGGTGCTAGCATATAAATCTGAAATAGTTTGTAACTAACATACCTAGTTTGAAGGTGACCTTGTTATAAGTTAACATAATTTAAAACAGTAAGATGAAATGTATAAGTACTTTTCAAAATGCCAGCGCTGGGCTCAGATCGGTTTGCATAAGGCAGCTCCCTGCTTCGGAACCTTAATGTTCCGAAGTTGGGAACTGCAACATCTAATCAGCAGCTCATCCATACAACGAATTAAACTAATTGGCAAAAGAATTTGGTAAAATTTGGTGGATAATTCGTTGAAGAGTTACGGTCCATTAAGTCAACCAGCCTTAAATTTTGAAATTCAACAACGCAGTCCAATTTAAAAAAGAATTTCAATAATCTATTTTTTATATTAATACAGATAGCTAATAAAAATCGAGATAGATTTTTCCATTTAGAAGTTTTGATATCCACTAGGCATGCTCTTAATTTTTATTTTATGCTATACTGTACTACTTTTAGGTCATGCCACTCTCACGTCGAAGTGGAGTTCTGGAATGGTGTATAGGGACTGAACCTTTCGGTATCTATTTGACTGGTGTTGATGGCGCAAGCGGTGCCCATGCTAAATACCGGCCTCAAGTATGTATATTGTATTAAATTAAGTATTACAGTTAGTGAGTGTCAAAGCTACGGGCGAACCCGCCACCTCAGGATGTTTCAACGAACTTTATCGCTATATCTACTTGCAGATTAAGATGATCTGCGTACCCAACGTCACCAACAGCCTGTGACAGTCCGACTCCTTACCTTACAGTAGAACCTCGACTTTCCAGCACTCTTATCTATCACCTGTTAACTGTCACTCTTCATAGCAGCTTCAAAACATGGCTTGGCTGGTTCAACGATGAAGGCTTAGTTTCTCCGAACTATGCTATTCATTCAACCTAACGGTTTACGGTCATAGCAGCATAAGACAGTGTTGCGCGTACCATCACCTTGTTCATTGGTCAGTGACTGTCAAAAAATGTCAATATGCATATAAAATTCGGTTTTTATCAATACATAAAACTCTGAAAGAACCGATTATTTATTTATGTGTACTGTGCTTTAGTGAAAACTTGCCATTTCAGTATGTAATCAACCATTTTTTATTATCCATAAACCTCCTTGGGTCCTGACCCTAGCAGATAATTGAGGTTCTGTGAACCATGCCCAAGTTGCGAGAATGTTATTTGCCCTCTTTCATTTATTTCTCCAGCTATACTTTAATTATTCTCAGGATATATCATCAAGAAAGGCCCGAGAAAAATTGCAGTCCTTATTGAAAGCATCTAACGAAAAGAAACTCGAAGTCTTTCAAAATATTCTATCGCAGTTCAAGCCAGTTTTTCATCATTTTTTCTTTGATAATTTCCTCGCTCCGGCAGTTTGGTATGAAAGGAGACTCGCCTACACTCACAGGTATATAGGAATAGCAAATATTTGAAGAAGAGGAACTTTACACCTTATTATATCGACTATTAAATTTTTTTAGTGTGGCGACGTCGTCTATGATCGGTTATATTTTGGGATTGGGCGATCGCCATGTTCAAAATATTCTCATTGATAAATCGACGGCCGATGTGATACATATCGATTTTGGTAACATTCATAAAAACTTCCTCTTTGGTAATTTATTTATGTGCATAATTTTTCATTTAAGTTATAAAATTGTAGGTATTGCGTTCGATCAAGGAAAGGTTTTGCCCACTCCTGAAGGTGTCCCATTCCGCCTTACTCAGGATATAATCGCTGGATTTGGAGTTTCCGGCGTCGAAGGGGTCTTCAGAAGGTAAGCTGTTGTTATATCTGATGACTTTGGCTTATCAGTCTGTGTTCTGCTGGATATGGTATTCTTCCGTCTTCCTCAGCCAGGCTCCTCCTGCTTTTTTCCTTATGTCATTGGACCGGCGGGATGGGGGACGTTCTACTCTGCGTTTTCCGATGCGCGGTCTCCGTTCGAGGACCTTCCTTTCCAGACGATTGTCGGTTCTTCGACATAATATGTGGCCCACTCACTTGACTGCCATTTTACTTTTCTTAATCTTTTGATGTCCACCACTTTCGTTCTCCAGAGAATTTATGTGTTTTGGAGACATTGCGGTAGATAACGAATGAAAATATGCTGAAATATCCTGAATCATGCCCATCCCAGTCATATTCTACCTGTGGTCTCTAGCAAAGATTTGTCTAACGAGTTAGATATTCTGCCCTAGAAATACATAATCCTCAACTAATTTGAGGATCGCATTCCTACTAGAGCTGATTGACATGACATGGGCGTTACATAATCTTGGTTTTGTCTATATTCATCCGCAGAATACCCACTTGCTGGGAAACATCTTCGTTAAAGCCGTTTAGCATTTCTTGAAATTACTTCAGTGCCTCTGCAATAATAACTTAGCAAATCTGAAGTGCGAGATGTTAATATTCACAACCCATCTTTTCCATTTCCCCTTCTTTTCCATTTCAACAATTTGTTTTGTTGTGTACTTGAACGGTCATCATGACCGCTTCATATAAACATTTTAACACCTTGATGTTAGTCAGGTAGCCTACCGGGCATTGCTGTAAGGAGTCAAGAACTAGTCAGGTTTTGACCGAGTCGAAGGTTTTCTCATAATCCATGAATGCTAAACATACATTCATTTAATATTAGCACAGTTGTAGCTCTCCCCATAACTCGACTATTTTAGTATCCGCAGTAGCTTTGTGAAGCGACTTTGCCCTCTCTCAAGCAGGTCTTTGTCCTCCACAAAATAGAGACTCCAAACATGGTAGCCAAATTCTAGCAGCGGCCGGATATAGAACTTCATTCACCGCCTTGAGTTAAACATCATCTAAGTGGTACAGCAACTTTGGATTATTCCTCCTAAAACACAGTTTGGTGGAAAGGCACCATGGGAGGGCCCAAAGGAGATGGGCGTGATGACTTTGATTGACTTTATTTACAGGTCGTGCGAGAAAACCATGCGCGTTTTAAGGGCAAACCGAGAAACGCTGTTGACGATATTGAGTGTGTTGCTCTTCGATCCGCTCTACATGTGGAGCATTACGCCTGCTCAGGCTTACAAAAAGCAGGGAATGGAGTTCACGATATCATTAGCGTCGGACGGCGTCGCGTCAGTGTCGAGCGAAGCCGAACGAGCTTTACTGGCTCTCCGAGGCAAACTAGAAGGCAGCGCGGAGGGATGGATTGGATCCGGTGCAGGGGTAGCCATCCGGGGACAAGTGGCCACTCTTATTAGGCAAGCTACCGATCCAGCTAATTTGTCTAGGTTGTTTCAAGGATGGCAAGCTTATTTGTGAGCGGTTTACGGTTGTGGAAATTTTAATTTTCTATTTTGATTGCACTTCGTTTCTTTAATATGGAGCTATTAAGTTTTATGATTAACGTTGTGAAATAAAAAAAAAACAGTCTAATATTGTTTCTATTTACCCCCCCAATGAGAACCAAGAGTTTGATTGGTGCTTTATTACATTTTAATATGGTTGCTAGACATGCAATACCGAACAAAAATTAAATGAGAATTGTCCAAACAGAACGATCCATGTGTAGGGATTTTCATTTTTTGATTTCGTTTTAATATGGTGGCCGTATGTGGGGATCGATTAAAAAAAATATTTTCCAATATAGTCACATGCAGTGGCGGCGCGTCCACTAGGCAAACTAGGCGGCCGCCTAGGGCGGCAACCTGGGGAGGGCGGCACACAGAGGCATTTTCGAATAGACAACGCACGTGTTCAACCGACCCACTCACCAAATCGACTGCAAACGAAACTCATACCGAGCTCGTAGGAGGTTTTCAAAGAATCATTACAAAAGGCAACTAGCCAATGGTGAATCTGTCTGTCGTACGTGGTTACTATACTCAAAATCTAATGATTTGGTTTTCTGCTTTTGTTGTAAACTGTTCTTTAAATCAACTTCACCGCCAAGTTTATGTTCAAAAGGAACCAATGATTGGAAAAATATAGCTAAAATTCTGAGTAATCATGAAAAGAGCGACGGTCACATAACTTGCTTTCATGAATGGAAGGAACTTGAGCTAAGATTAAATAAAAATAAAACTATAGATGATGAAAATTTACGTCTGATGAAACAAGAAGAAAAATATTGGAAAAGTGTCTTGGAAAGAATAATTGCTCTTGTGCGAGTTTTAGGAGCTCAAAATCTGGCACTTCGAGGAAAACATGAGAAACTCTTCACAGCCGGTAATGGAAACTTCTTGAAATTTCTGGAATACTTGGCGCTATTTGACCCCTTGATGCATGAACATCTTCGCAAAATTCAAGACAATGAGACAAAGGTACATTACTTGAGCAAAGATGTTCAGAATGAAATGATCAAACTGTTAGCAAACGCCGTGCAGGCTAAAATTATTTCTCTAGTCCATGCTGCAAAGTATTACTCTATAATTCTTGATTGCACTCCAGACGTCAGCCATACAGAACAAATGACTGTGATTGTAAGATTTGTGGCTATCACGGAAACTACAAGTGAAATTCGAGAGCACTTTTTAGGTTTCACACCCTTGACTGAGACAACTGGTGCTAGTTTAACTGAAGCAATTGTTGAAAAGTTGAAAGAACTCGAACTTTGCATCGACGATTTACGCGGTCAAGGCTATGATAACGGAAGTAATATGAAAGGCAAACACTCCGGAGTACAAAAGAGAATCAAAGAGATTAACCCGAGAGCGTTTTATGTGCCTTGTAGCTCACATTCATTGAATCTTGTTGTTAATGATGCAGCGCATTGTTGCTTGGAGGCTACGAAGTTCTTTGCTTTGGTTCAAGAAATTTATGTTTATTTTTCTGCTTCAACACAACGTTGGAATACTCTGAAAAAACATGTAACTAACTTGACGCTTAAGCCCCTTAGTGAAACCAGATGGGAAAGTCGAATAGATGCTCTCGTACCTCTTCGATATCAACTGGGTGATGTTCATAACGCTTTAATGGACATTTATGAAGATCGCTCCTTAAATGGGCCAACAGGTAACAACTCGCGAGTGCAAGCTTTAGGTCTGGCAAAAAACATTGAAAAATACAAGTTTGTTGTAAGTGTAGTTTTATGGCACAGTATACTTTTTGAAATCAACATAACAAGTAAGAAGTTACAATCCAAACAATTCGATTTGGCTGCTGCCAAAGATCAACTAAGCAAAACTAAATCGTACTTACAAAAGTTACGTTGCGACGATGGCTTTGGAAGTATTCTAGTTGACGCCAGAGGAGTGGCAGAAGAGCTAAATATTCAACCAACATTTGAAACAGAAACCCTGCCAACTCGGTTGAAAAAGAAGAAAAAACAGTTTGATTACGAAGCGGATGATGAACCTTTGGTATCCCCTCAAGAACATTTCAAAGTCAATTTCCATTTTGCCATTCTCGATACTGCAATCTCTTCTCTGGATGAAAGATTTCAACAGTTAGAAGAGGTTACTTCTATATTCGGATTTCTCTACAACATATCCAAGGTGAATGCCGCAACAACAAAGTCCCTGATGGACGATTGTATGAATTTAGAACATTTC
>JAOPUG010000036.1:22369122-22382279 GCA_027564375.1 Micropterix facetella | reverse complement strand
TATATTCATATATAATAATGAATACGGCCAGCTCTGCAACGCGCTGACGTGAGTCATACACTTCTGGACGTATGGGCTCTTGGTATCGATGAGCGCATAATATTGACGAGTTTTAGATTTTGTGAAAATTGGATAACTCCTTGAGTTTCTCCCTGCATGTTTTTTTTTTAAACAATTCCTCGGCGATTGATATTACATTTAAATTGTTTATCGACAAATTCAAGAACGATAACATTCTTTTCATTTTCGAAATAAACACATTTTTAAAGTGTAATTCGGAACGAGTTACATACAGCGGTCGCAGAGTAAAGACATTTCTTCCGTAAAATTTACGCAATTCATTATATAAACAGATGTACCTATGCAATTTATTAAGTTGCTTCGAAAGATAATATAAGTAATTGCTTACTGTCAATAACATTGACGATATGACCTGAAAATCAGGCCAGTTGATCTGAGGACATCCCTTGCAGTGTTCGCAGTGTATGGTCTTCTGTTTATGATGTAGCTATTTTTTGTACGTATCTCTCTTATTTTTTATGATACATATAAAATTAAACTCGCACACAGACTGCTCAATATTCATAATTGCATCACAGTTGTGTATGTAAATTGCATCATTAGGTATAAGATTCTTGGGTTATAATCAATTATTTAGTTAGGTAAGTGTGTCACGGCCCTTATCCGCGCAATGACTGTGCATTTTCGCGCCTTTTTTGGAGGTTTTTTCCCCGCCCGTCTACCGGGAGCACCCCGATGTTTACTCACTATATTGTAACACACTTATTGCAGCGCTCAGAATGTCCGATACTTCATGAAAACGTCATCTTTCCCCGTATTATAACACCATGTGTAATACCGCAATGTACTAACTCAAGTGATCAATTTCTTTGAGGGCGCCTAGCAGACATCAAAACTTCAAAATGGAAATATCAATTTATAACAATGTTACCTTAAAACTAAGCTAGCTGCATACTATTTTGAATATATATGTTACTAGCGACGGCGCGTAGTGGGTTGAACATTTTTGCATTTTTATGTCAAAAATAATTTCAGAAAGGTCTCAGGAAGTACTAAAATATTCGAAATTGAATTGATATTGTATACTTATTTCTGTATTAAATAAATTGGGAGTTTTCTAAGGAATTCTATGATTACACAAGTTTGCAATTTCCTTGCGTTCGACTGTAGCCACTTACAAAATATATGGCCAAAAATGGACATTTCACGAAATTGTTTCTACCTGTTGATTTATTCCAAATTTGATAGGATAAGACAGAAGATTTCAACTCCGGATTCTCATGAAACTCAACCGCTCCCAGTAACCAGACTGCCATTTAAATTTTCCACTGCCTTAGGTACCTACTTATAAGTGATGGTAATAAATGTATGCTTATATTTGTATTAGCGTTACTTAGACATACTTCCTATACTAGTCCTTAATTATTTTTCATGCCCAGGCTTGTTTCGGATTCCGCCAATACTCTTTGTGTCCCTACCAATTCACTGTATCATATTCGCCTTCAATACGTTTAATCGTCGTGAGTAGTTCCATTCTTCGGAGTACTAATTAGTTGGGACTATCGAGTCTAAAAGTTGTATTGGAATAAATGAGACTAAAGCACATTTATTTGACCATGACTTTTTAGGTGTGCAAAGTTACGCTACACATTTTCAAGGTTGGTATTAATGCCTCCCCCCATCCCCTGTTTATCGAATTAAAACATTAATTAAACCCGTTGGAATGAGTTATGCATTGTGGAGTGGCATCGGGAGTGTGTAGCGAGCGCGTGTGCAATGTGTCTGTGTAGGTATGTGATAACAATGAGGTGTGATATCTCAATCTGAGCGTGATGGTGCGGTGCGGGGGGGTCATGCGCGGCACGGGTCTCAACTCAGCGGGCCGTAGATTGGCCGTGCATGACACAGCGCATCCTCGGACCGATCCGCTGATTCAGTAGGCACTGTTGAGTGGACTGATCGGTAACTCGCATATTAGCTTATGATGAAATGACAAGGATGCTGTTCGAATATAGCTTTATCGCAATAACCTACGGTTAGAGGGTCAGTTTATGGGGAGCAATGGGATTTCAGACGTTTTTCAAAAGATTTCATTTACACAGAAAATACGCAGTCTAAAATTCTAAAAAAAATTAGCAAACTGATGAAGAGTGGCTTTATGATTAATAATAGTCATTTTGTCGAAAAAAAACATTAAATTAGTAGGTAAATAGGGTCAAAAAGAGTGACGAATTCAAAATTTGGTCAGAGTAGAGGATTTTTGAAAATGAAATCATTGAAATAAAAAAAAATTAAAATCCCTGATAGTTATAAAATATGAAAACCCATCATTTATAATTATTTTGTTACTATGAAATGTTGAAGGCTCTAAGTATTGAGGGCAAAATGCTGTAAAGTTTTAGACATTCTAGTGAAACTATAGAAACAAAGTAAGCAATCGCCTCTCGATGATTTCTTATTTTTAAATTTCAATTCATAATTTTTGCAAAACCTTCTATACTTTAGTTAATTTTAAATTTCTCCAATCTGTTAGTTTAAAAGTTTCACCTTTTTATTGAGAACATAATAGTTTTTTCGACATAACAACTGTCACTGATCATGAAGCCATCAGTCTTTATTAGTTTGATTTTTCAAAATTTTATAATGCATATTTTCCGAATAAACGAAGTTTCAAGTAATAATGGCAAAACTTGTTGTTCGTTATTCCTGAAAAAAGTTAAGACTATTAAAGGCTTCCCTACCATATATAGAGAAAAACCAAATTGTATTAGCATTAGAGCCGGAAATTTAGCGGCTGTAATCGTTATCCAATATGCTAGATTTTAAGACAAACTGAAAGATAGCTGTGAAATATGCGAAACTAAGAGTTAATCGTAATTTAACGCAATTAAACAAAACGAATATACGTTAGTGTGTAAGAAAAAAAATGAATAGATATACAACAAATTCAAGCATATACAGCAAAAATCAATGTTAGCGGTAAGAATCTGGTCTTGGTCGACCACTCGTATGATGGTTTCTTTCTGCTGTCAATGGATCGCTTGTCACGGATTTTAAGTAAGCAGTTTTTATGTAGTATAATCTCATGTAATTAATATTCTCATAATATCCAAAAAAACATTTTTTCGGGAAAGTTTTTCTTTATTAAATTTGTTTCACGAATAATTTCTTATATTGCACTCTTTGCAGACGCACGGTCTATATTCGGTATTATATAGATAATAAATGTTACGAAACACTGATCTCTAGATAGATAAATTTAGAAAATGAGAATGTAAAATTAGGTAAGTTTTATTAAATATTCTATTACAAATTTACATAAAATATGTTACATGAATTATAGTAGAATATTCGATCTAGCTCTTTTCGACCCTTTTAAATTAACCGTCACTGCGTCTTCTGTGGCTCTCTTTCCGATTTACCAAGAGTGTGACAATTTTAAACCAATTTTGAAAGGAATGCATACTATGGCATTGTGAGCATCACCATCGGAAGTAACTCAGTAATTATTGTTGCGGAGGCAATCAACACGAACAATGTGCTTCAATCTTGCGGCGATCCATACAGATAACAAACTTATATCTCTCTCGCACACACACACACATACAACCGCATCGAAGCCAAGTAGCTGCATTTGATTAAGTATTAAGGTTCATTATAGCAAACAACAATAATTCGACGAACGAGAGATGGATTTAATGGAACATTGGAATGGGTGAGCGGAAAAATCATACACTGCCTTTGTAGCGTATTGTAAAATGTTTACACTGCTACATGATACATTATACAATCCCTTTTGTTACCCCTATATATACATGTTGTATAGGAGACAAACGTTGATTTTCCAGATTGAAGATGAACACTGCTGTTCCTAAATAGGACTGGCGGACTGGGTATCGATAAGGCTGGATATTTTACAATCTGTTAATTAGGTAAGCAAATAAATATCTACTTTTACAAAATTATACTAATATTTTTCTAGAAATGAATCCATAAAAGAATTATTTTTTTGTCATGTCGCTTCTGAGCTGTAGCTTGCAACACAATGGTTACACTACTGGAATAGTTCTCCTTTATTTTTTGCGATTTTTTGATTTATTTAAGGGCATATTATGTATTCTAAATCTTTATCTTGAGATTAATACTAACATAATGGAAAGTGGTGAATGAATAACAATAAGAAAATACAAAGTCTCTAAGGAAACCAGTGAGCGAGAGTCCGGAATAGTGAGTGAAAGTATAAGACGGATCAGGGTTTATTCTTCAGTTCAGTGAGCGATAGTGAGAAGTTCATTGAGTCCTGAATTTAGGGACTTTGAAACGACATACATACAGGCTGGAGTATGATTTTTCTTTTGGAAAAAGGGATTTCTAGTTGATGGGCTTACATCTAACTTTACAGTTTAAAGACGCCTTCTAAGATTAATAAATATTTACTCAACTAATATCCCACTTTTTCTAGATAATCTGTAAAGCAAAATCGATTAGCTTGCACTGGCATCCTATATTAAACATTAGCATGGGAAAACTATTTCCAGTTAAACTTGCAAAATATAAAGCTGTAACGCACTGAAATACGAATATGTTTCAAAAGGAATTACGTATAGAGCTTGTATTGGTATAACGGATACGTTTACATGACGTGTAATAGTGTAGTTAACATGTCACTGTAAATATGTAGCAACATTCTTTTGTTGCCATTTAATTTTGAAATGATGACCCAATAAAACATAATGTTATTTCATTACGTCACGATCTCAGAATCTTTCTTGTATCATTACAGCATATAGTAGTATACATAAGATTTTAGTCAGACAGATGAATCATGTTGAAGCTACAATATAGCGTTAGTTTCCAAATTCCCGTAAGGAACATGTTGATACATATAATTGAGTCGTGGACTTTCAACAAAATTAATTGTCATTCAACAAAATTACGATTGGAACATCATTATTCTGTATAAAACAAATTTGCGATAAAGGGATAAATCCAATATTTTTCTAAGTATAAGATTACAGATGAATAATAGGAAAAGTAGCATTATATATGTATATCGGCAACTTTGGCCCGTCCCGTGATTGACATTTCCGAGTAAACTCGAAGCAAAGAATACAGACTTTAATTTTTATTTATATTCGCAATGAGAAAAGAAAAACATTGAAAAATGAACTCGGTATACATACCGAAGACTCGGTATACATACAAATCCTCGCCGAGTTACAACTTGGCAAGGATTTGATCATTCAAACTGGCAGGGGGAAACCCTCAAGGGGCTACCAAACTTCGGCCAATATTTAAAACCGCCCGTTTCCGTCGCGTCGGTATCAGGCGATCATGCAACGACCCAAGAAACGTGGGGCTCGCGTCACGGCCTCGTTTTGCTACTCGATTTACCTAAGAGTCCGCTGTAAAGACGGCGCGGCTACTAAAACAACCAGTGAGGCACATATCTCTTTGCTTAGGTGCGTATTATATTTTTAGGTGTTCCACTTTGCATCATTGAAAAATAAGAGCTAACGGAGGAATGCTTTGTTTGGATTAATTAACGTGTAGAAATAATTTTATAAAATGTTCATTTTTGGGTATATTTGTGTGCTTCTGCAGTCAACCACAAGAAAATTATCATACGTGATCGTATGAATATGTCCACCCTGTACCTGCTATTTAATATTTTATATAACCCAACGTCGCCTCAATACCTGAAGGACAAATTTAAATTCCTAGGAAGTCATGGTGTTCTCCTTCGGTCCCAGCAGAATAACACTCTTGCGATTCCCACTCATCACTCGTCATTCTACTGCAACTCTTTTGCTGTGCATGCCGCCCGACTATGGAATAGACTTCCCAAAACGGTCAGAAGTGCAAAATCGTTGTACTCCTTTAAAGTTGCATCGAAAACACACTTTTTATCCCAAAAAATATTATATGTTCCTCCCCCCCCCCCTCCTGTCCACTTTTCTTGTGTCGGACATAAATTACACCCTATCGCACATAGTAATTAAATACATAAATGTATCTACTTATATTTATTTATTATTTATTATATTACATGTATTTTTTATTATTATTTAAATATGTATGCTAAATTAATTTTTATTTTATATATTAAATTTATTTCATATTTCATATTATTATTCGATAAGAAATGGAGTTACCGCTTTTAAAATGGACGGTCTGTAGTATACCTCGTCGTGCCTCGCTTTTGTCGACGACTTGACGTTAATCACCAGGAGCCCCAATCAGCTTTCTCTGCTATTACAGAAAGTAGAGTTGTTCTGTGACTGGCCAGGTTGAATAAAGGTGAACCCCTCCAAATATTGTTGCCTTGGACTCGCCCGTAGATACAAAATTCACCTCCTATGACCCCAAATTGGTCTATAAGGACTCCAGCTCCTTCATTTATCCAAATAAACATTTAAATTCATCGGCAGGAAAATCACCTATCACGGTAAATATCTCTCTGCCGATCATGTAACAGAGCATTTCAGTAGTCGCCTGACAAAAATAGATGCCTTGCTAATTTCTGGTCCTAGAAAGGCTTGGATCTACGACAACTACCTAACCTTTCATTTTTCATGGCCCTTTCTCATTTATGATTTCAGCAAAACCCAATTGTCCCAGCTAGATGCGCTAGTGACAGCTAGCTTAAAATCTTGGTTGTCCTTGGCCAAACCGGCCGAACTAGCGACTCTCTTCAGGTTCAAACACCACTTTGGGCTAGCTCTAAAACTGCTCTATCTGCTCTATGCCAACACCAGAATAACCAAAACTACGATTCTGTCCAATTCTATGGATCCGGCAATAACGAATAAAAAACAGCATTTTATCGAAAGAGCAATTTGGCTCCAGATCGGGCATAGGGACGCAATATGCTATTCTGCAAGTTACCAAATTTATATCTCATAATGTGGATGTAAATCGAAGGTTTCTTGCTGGGTTTCTCTATCTGGCCAAAGCGTTCGACCTAGTGCCACAAGATAAATTAGTTGACAAACTGAAATGAACAGGACTTACTGATTTTGCCCTGCAGTGGTTTAAGACTCATATAACAGGACGCAAACAGAAAGTAAAAATGGATAATGTGACAAGCGACTGGCTACACAATCCTTATGAGTTCCACAGGGAAGTGCCCTAGGACCGACACTATTTCTTATATACATTGATGACCTATGCCGGCAATATATATATCACGGGAAATAATATCTTTTGCTGACGACACAGTCCTACTCTTTGAATCTGACGCATGAGACTCTGTTTTCGACAAGGCGACAACAGGTCTGCAACAGACATACGACTGGTAGACTAAACATCTACTCACGCTGAACATCAAGAAGACTAAATACATGACATTTAGCATAGATGGGTGTAGGCAACCTGGACTTGACAAGCAACTTACGGTACACAGCTGCGACATAACTAAATGCTTGTGCCAGCTTCCGGTGTGAACCACTACTATGAAGTATCTAGGCATAGCATAGATACTTTCTACGCTGGCACAGGGAAATATACCTGATAATACAGCGACGAAAAAAACGTCTTTAAAAACACCAGGAATGTTCAGAGTCCATCTATGCTAAAGATGACATACTATGCACTTGCACATACGGTGATTGCATACGGACAGATCGGCTGGGGTGGCGCTGCGGTAACTATTCTTCATTCCTTCATAAAGGCCCAAAATCCCTAATTAGGGCAATTAATAAGAGACCTTACCGCTACCGCTCAGATACAATGTTTAAAGAATTTCAAGTACTTGACATAATGCAATTAGGTATATTTACTAGCAATAGTACTTTACTACCACAGAAATGACCTGGTGACTGAGAATACGTCTACGTACAAGTACAATATCAGAAACTGCAATAACCAACCCCAACAAGCAAAGAACACAATATATGGACAGCGACATTAGGCGTTTCACTCGCCGAGGGTTTACAATATGCTCGTGTCTGAGGTGGGGTGGAAACGCATTGACATCAACATAGACAATGGTACTGCAGAAGATGGTGGTGCGTTGGCTTTTGGATAAAGGTAGAGAAGAATGTGATAATCTACCAAAAGTTCTTGTTTAAACACCCAAGATGCTTAAAATGTATCTATTGCTATCAATATTTATTATTTATTTCATAAAATTATCTTGTCACCATGACACACCCATTGAATTATTATCCTTATTAAAATAATCTTAATGATATCTTTAATAGCTCATTTAAATTACATGTATATTTAAAATATACATGCAGTAATATATTAGTATAATGCTATGACATATTTTTAAATAGTATATTTAAATATATATTTAGGTATGTTATATTTATTATTATAATAAAAATAACTTTAATAAATACAATTATTTATATATACGTCACTTATAATTATTGATATTGATAATATTACTTTTAATACAATTTTTACTTGTAGTTAGTTTTCACTTTTACTCTTATGTATTTTTGGTAAATTTTACTTAAAGTTAATTTTTACTCTTACTTTACACTTAGGTAATTAATAATATTGGTTATTGCCATACTATTATCAAAACTGCACATATTTCTAAAATACAACTGCTCATGACCACTCCTGTGGATCATAAAACGATCATCAAACGACTACTGTCTCGACTCAGGCCTAGGCCTAGTGGGCCAGTAACATCCATATGGACCTGTGTTTGCAACATACTCGAATAATATGTAACTGACCTAGTAAATAATAACTGCTAATGATGTTACATTATGGATAAAATAAATAAATAAAATTTAAAAAATTAACCATTGTGTAACTATTTTATTGGACATGTCCAATCTGGTCCAATCATGGTACCTTCTTAATTTTGTTCATTATATTTTTAAAAAATCTAGCATAGCAAAAAGAGGACAACATTATACCTGGAACGAGACCGGCATGAAACTAGCATTACAAGCATTAGACGAAAAGAAATTCGGTTAAAATGAAGCAAGCAAGTTTTATGGTGTCCCGAAAGCAACCCAGCGGAAACCAAAAAGCCAAAGGATAAAAACAGATAATGGGATCCCAGGTGATCTTACTCCTAAATTGGGAAGAGCTATATAAGCACATTGTAATATTGGAAATTTGTTTTTACGGCATAGCTCCAAAAGATATCCGGTCTTTAACTTTTAAATTAGCTGGAGAAAATGGTTTGAAACACAGATTCAATAAATAAAATGAGGTGGTTATAAGAAAATGTACTACAGTTTTTTCTAAATCGACACCCTACACTGAGTCTAAGGCAACCAAGAGCGACCACATTCAACAGAGCTACAACGTTTGATAAACATGCAGTAAAATATTTTTTTTATCATGATATTCCTAAGGGAGTGTTATGGGCGAGCACGGAATAAATGACCCACGATATATTTTCAATATTGATGACAGTGGTCTTTCAACTGTATAATGGAAGCCCAGAAAAATATTGGCACAGAAAGGTAGGCACCAAGTTGGTGCCATTATGAGAGAGAACGTGGTACACTACACCGATATGCAAGTGCAGTAGGTTATTTTGTTCCCCCACTTAATGAGTAACGAAATGAGTAAAAGCTGAATTACAAGACCAGACTCCAGGCTCCGTCAAGTTCAATTTTTGCATACGACCCTGACAGTGGTTATATTAACAAAGACATTATTTTTGTTCGGAAGCAGCACTTTGTAGAAAGAGTAAATCCAACTCAAGGTGAAAAGTCCTGCTTATACTTGACGGCCATACAACACACACAAAAATTAGATGTCATAACTTCGCGAAAAAACATAATATAGTGATATCATCATTTCCCGCAAATACTTCTCATAAACTACAGCCCCTCGACACATCAATTTTCAAGCCTTTGAGCTGCTACTACATATACGAAATGTAAAAGTGGCTACGCACCAATCTCGGATGTTCTTTTGAAAACTTATTCGCGAGTAGCATCTGTTGGAACTGCTGCAAATGGAAAAAAAGTGGTATATATCCCTTAAACAAGCATTTTTTCCAAGATTATAAATTTATAACTGTAACAAAAAAAAGCCAAGAATAATCCTACCAGGGTTGTTATTCCTGAAGAATGGAATTAGATCCTCTATAGTTGATACCTGCCACCGCCACCGGAAGATGCCACCAAATCAGATGATGCCACTACACAGGATAATGCCATCACATCAGATGACAACACCACACAAAATAATGGTGCAAAATTGCAGCCAGGTGTAACTCAAATTCAGTTAAAATCAAAACAGATGTACAGAATCAGAAGAAAGCAAACAATAAAGCTCGAGCACTTCCTCCGAATTCCATATTGCAAGTATGCGAGGTGCCAAAAAAGTCATTGAAGTATTAAGACGAAGAAGTTGTAAACCTCAAAGTACTATGAAGTTCTCCTTACAAAAGATAATTGGAGAAAGCAAAAGTTACAAAACGCAAACCGAAACCAATTTGAAGAGCCAAGAGGGCTGGAATGAAGGTTCAAGATATAGAGGTAGAGAAGTGGTTGTGTAAAATTTGTCTCATGTGCTTTGTCGACGATATAATACAATGTTTAGCATGCAAAGCTTAAGTGCACGAATCAAACAAGTTCGAAAGAAACATTTTTTCCCCTACTACATACATGTAAGAAATGATGATTGTTAGCTGGCTATATTTTTAACTAAAAAAATATTATAATTATTATTAATACCTGAATTTAAACATGTTTTCGTTTTATTAATTCTAAATATCATAAAATTATATCATTGTCAATTTTCTCAAGCACCCTGAAGGACCACCTTGCCAATTTCCTAAGTCCAATTATAGAAACTGAATGGTCTAAACAAAGCTGTAGTGGTCCAAACAAAGCGACGGTCTCTATTTTAGTTTTTTAGGTCTTTATGCGTAATTCTGAATTTAAAAAATTAAATACATGCTACGAGTATGATTATTCGAGCAACAGGTATTTTTACATTTTTATTTAATTTCATTCTATGTATTATACTTTTGCTTCTATGCATTCTCAAAGTTAAGTGGTCTAATCATCGCAACCTTACCTTACTTAACACAGGTAATATCAATATAGGCCGGTAGTTACCTACTAATTTCATTTTTTAGCATTTTTTTAAAGAAAACACCGTAATAACATTATTGCATCCGTCCAACGATAGAGGAGACTCCTTCAGGTATTAAGTGGGATAAATGATACTAAGGGGCCGAGCTATTTGGGCTGCGCAGTGCTATGAAAAATTGAGAAAGATCATCACTTCCAGCTCTTTTGGTGTCATCCATCTTATTAATATTTTGTATAATTAAGTTTTCGTTGATCTCAATAGTGCTTAGTAATATTAATATTATGGAAAACTATTGCAGAGATTAGCTTGCTAATTTCACCATAAAACAAAACACACCTTCAAACGTCGTCCTTGCAAGGCTGGCTCAGAGACTCCATGAATCCAGGAGCCCTTCAGTGCAATGCACCGATCGCAACGAGGCTAAAACTCCCCTGAAAGAACCACTAAACTTTGGCACAGACCAGGAAATAGGCTGTTTAAATGCCTGAAGAGGACCAAAGGACGAGAAGCTTCATGAATAAGTTTCTACATTCCCTTTATCTCCCTTCTATACTCGTATTTCTCTCTTTTACCTTGATGATATGCCTATCAAATTGGCTATTATGAGATGAAGTAATTTAAACGTAGGATGCGAAATAGTTTGTAGCCGGCCCTACCCTTGCGAAATTCATTTTCAAAATATCCTCTTTTCAAGCCACCGCATACAGCGTTCCACGTATACCGTCCTTCCTACAAGAGGTCCTACGGCTTGCCGCGATGCCGGGCGTCTGAAAGAGATTCATTATCTCGTTATTATTTATTCATAACACAGCGAACAAGCGGCGCTGATCTCACCGGCCATTAGAGATAAACGGTAGTGTAATCGTGTATCGTACTCAAGGCGACTGCTTCAGCCTAGCCGATCGTAGTTTTATTTTCGCCAATGCTCATAGAAAAACCTAATAGGTCGGCTGCGCAATGAGAGGCTTCTTTGTATTAATACCGAAACGTCTAGTCATAGCTGACGAGATATCGTTAGAAAACCGCAGCGCGATCCACTTATTCTTTAGTGAAATAAAAAGGAGACAGAGTTTTACCTACATCGCCATATTAAATTCATAAATATGTAAATAAATAAAAATTGGCATGTTTCAGAATTATTTATTAAAGTATATATTAGGTCTATTAGTTTCACGTCATTAATATAAAAAAATCCTGGTCAGGTGTAGAATTTACAGATATTTGTAACATACAAACTAATAATAATCTAAATCATATACGTGCAATTCAAGTTGAGGTTTGTGGGTGCCAAACAGTGAACCCTCGTGGAGTGTGGAAGTCCATCAAAAGGCGTCTCATTCTGCTTTGTTGTCTAGCTATGTGTACAGTAAAATAGCATATATTTTCCAGTAATCTTCCCTATAAATGTATAATGAATATTTGTCAAAGTTTACATCAGTAAACTTGTCTGCGAAAATATAAATTGCCTTACATTATCGAATAAAAGAGGGGATTGACGAAATGCACTAAACATGTAACATAATTTCTGTGCATACATGCAAATATTAGCTATTTATAGTTGTACAGTTACAATGGATGCTATCAACTCAACGTATAGGTACATATTGATTCGCTCTATATATATTGTGGCAACTAAAACATGTGCAAATATAGAGACTGTATTATAAGCCGCACGCCTATAATAAAAATTGCTTTATTGTATGACCACGCGTCGATATCTTTTAGACGACATTTTCCAAACCTGAAGATCGTATGTAATACCTCGTCTTCTGCTTTCAGTTTTGCAATTATGGGGGTAGTGCAATGCAATTGTGGGGGGTAATGGTGATCTCTACATTTTGAACTTAGGAATGATTTTTGAATCGATAGAGAAAATGTCTTATACGAGATCACTTCGGCATTCTATGTTCAAATTTCAATTGAAAAGCGATAGAGAATGACTTAAACGAAAGTACCGTGTATACAATATGTTCCTTATCGATTAAAAAATTGATTACCTCGCAGTGTATAAAATAAAGAGGCAGTGTACAAAATCTACAAAATAAACACCAATTACACTACAACATGGAGACTGTACACCTCCCACACCGCATCTAATTTCCTTCTAT
>JAOPUG010000036.1:22299756-22309861 GCA_027564375.1 Micropterix facetella | reverse complement strand
CAGGAAAATAATTAACTCCTCTCTAGAAAAATTATCTAAAACCGCGATTTCCGCATCTCAAATTCTATGGCTTCGAAAGGGGAGTGAATGGGGTAGTAAGGTGCAAGCTCACATATGGCAAAACAGCTGTCCAAAACCTACCACAACCGGTCGTTAGTCCGGAGGCCACCGCTCACCCCCCAGAAGTGTAAAAAAATGGTATTATGATGGGCCCGACCTTGGTCGGTGAATTCCATGGCAGCTCCGTTTGTACTTACTACTTGATGTACACCTTAATTTAATGCTATAATTGTAAACCTTCAATATGGATTTTTGTAAATAAATTTTAAAATATATATTTCGGTTTATTAAGATAGTTTAATAAGCTGTGCATGGCTGTACACAAAATCAACCCGTTAGGTGTGCGACCCGCGTCATGAGTGAGGCGTTGGCTTGACGGTAAAGCGCAGTAAGTTGTGGGGCGCTCACGCGCGCGGGTGCCTGTCAGGCGTGAGCGCCGGCGATATTGCCGCCCGTTATGGGTGAAAACCCGCGCGTGTGCGCCTGCACGATTCTAAAATATACCCTACTAAAATTTGTGCTCACCGACCCGCGCGCGGGCCACGGGCGCTACCCGCCTGACAAAAAATGGCCTTAGTGTGTGTAGTTTGTATACCTGCTTGACCTGGGGTTATAAGCGAAATGAATGTGTTAGTTTCATCAGAAAACTCAAATGACTTTGTAGTTAGTTATGCTTCACAAAAGTGTAAGAGTTAGATTAATTTAAAGACACCCTAACTCCCCAACTACGGTTGGCTCATGTACAAGCCACCTATGGGCCATTTTGTGAGCCAGCCGCAGTCAACAGGTTAAATAGCAACCAACGGACAAATTAACAAAATATAGCGAATGATAAGCTTATTTCCAAACTAGTAACTACATTTGATTATCTTGTCATGATGTGGTACTTATTTCATGAAATTGCCTTGTAATAACATAAAAAATGGTGGAGGTTTTTCCTTCGGCTGCAGTATTGAAACCATATACTGTAACGGCTGTTTTTGGACACAGCAACCCTTTTTCAGCAGCGGCTGGATTGACCTCGGATATTGCATTGTTCAAGAGCAAAGGGCTGTTATCAGTATACGGGCACAGTAATGTCCAGCACTACAAGTTGAGAAAAAGCTGTCCGCCTGTTCTTAACCATATTTATATTATCAAAATAATCAAAGTCTATCTCATTCTTTCTTAAAAATACCTATGTTCGCCATTTGGAGCACTTCATTTCATACAGAAATGAATCAGTGAATGCATTTCAAACCGACCGATGCGTTCTCTCCTCGCTGTCAGGTATGCAGTAGCATTAGAATTTTATTAAATTAAAATAAATGTCGTTGCCTATGTTTGTACAGCAATAACATTAAATGTAATTTATTTTATATCCACAAAATAATATTTGCAATTGGCTGTGTTTTACTTATGGTAGAATAGGCATTTAAAATAACTCGAATGCTTGCGCCAAAATTATGAAAACGGTAGGGTAGACAAGTTTTCACAGTCGGCATTGGGATAAAGCTATAAGGAGATTCTATTAAAAGGCGAGAATAACCAAACGATGTATACTCAAAGGTTCCAATGATAGTGCCATTCAAGCCTTACCCAACACATCACTATCAGATGAACTAGAATCAAGACTCAAATACTACAAATCATTCCAAGTTGATACCAATAGATCTGGACTGGGTATGGAAACAGCAAAATCTGATAAAGAAATACTAAAAGGTTTTGTTCAGGACATTGACCAAGGATTCAAACTGCACGCCCTACACCTAGAAATGCAGAATGACTGGCAGAATGACTGGTGGGTGATTTCTGCATCCTTCCTGCATTGAAGTGGAAATCCATAATATACAACTGGTCCCCTGAACTGCTCAAGTTTTACCTAAATGCATTCCAACTTAGGCTTATAACGCACGAGGCAGCCACGACTGCACAGCTACAATCATAGTAGAGAATGTATGGCTTATAATGAACGAAGCAGCCACGGCTGCGCAGCCACAATCATAGTAGAGAATGTATGGCTTATAATGAACGAGGCAGCCAGGCTGCGCAGCCACAATCATAGTAGAGAATGTATGGCTCATAATGAACGAGGCAGCCACGGCTGCGCAGCCACAATCATAGTAGAGAATGTATGGTTTATAATGAACGAGGCAGCCATGGCTGCCACGTTCAAATTGTGGCTGTGCAGCCGCGGCTGTGCATCCGTAGCTGCCTCGTGCGTTATAAGCCTACTCTCTACGACCCCAGTAACCTAGCCCAATGGGGGAAATCTACAAATAAACTATGCCCGTCATGCAAGGTGTTTGTAGGCACTGCCAAAGACCTGTTATGTGGATATGGAGGCAAAATACTGCTTGAAAGAGGTCAATATTCCTACCGCCATGATAAAGTCCTCCAAATCACCGGAGAGGTAATTAGCCTATCCATTGCACGGACCAGAAAAGGACAAACCAGTAACGGCTTCGAGAAGGTCAACTTTATGAAACTTGGAGCCAAAAAGCTGTCCAAAAGTAGGGCTAAGCCTTCCTTAATTCTGGGAGTAGTAAAGGACTGGCAATTGTTGATGGACAAACATGAGAAGCATTACCAAATGCCTTCAGAAATCTGTACCACAGCATAAAGACCGGATATACTCATATTCTCCAAGACGTCAAAGCATGTAATACTTGTTGAACTTACAGTTCCATGGGAGTAACATCCCGAAAGACCACAACTTCAAAGTAAACAAGAACTGCAACTTAGTAAACCGGATAGTGAGAAACGGATTCAAGACTGATCTCTTTGCAGTGGAAGTTGGAGCAAGAGGACTACCAGCGAAGGCACTCTACGCTCTAATCAAGGATCTAGGCTTGCCAAGATCGGCGCTGAGCTCATATATGGAGAGCTTCGAAAGCGTTACTGGAGGCATCCTAGAGAATTTGGATCGGTAGAGAGGGAGATCAAGGACGCGGCTAGCTGATGAGGGCTTGTAGCGAGCCGAAACGTCACGTGCGCTGGAGAACTGTAGAGCGGCCGCTCACTAGTACCATCCTCATCTGACACTTTCCTATACTACCAATAGCCCGGATATGTTCGGTAAAGCCATTGCAAGCTGAGTTTAACACCTCCTTCAGTTATATACGAACTGAGTGTTTTCCCAGACCGGTCTTAGTTAATGTTAGGTTATCTTGTGAAAATAATCATTTTCTAGTGTGCTATATCTTCGTTGCGGCCCAAAGTAAATCCTCGCTCGAAATAAGTGCAGAGCCCCTGAGATATAGCCTCGAAAACATTTCATGTTAATACGAGTATATGAAGAACCAGGAGGTGCAGCGGTGTTTGGACCATGGCATCTCTCTCTCCGCTCTTCCAAGAGAGAGAAAGAGAGAGAGAGAATAACTAAAACCACGAAAAAGGCAGTGAAATTTTTTTCAAATTTGAAAAGCAGCCTCAACCAAAATAGCAAGTATGAAAAATCAGCATGAGACACTCTCTATAAAACATGTATTCCTGATGCTGTGCAAACCCAACCTAATGTCATCAGCTGATACTGCGACCAAAGGAGAAACCCAAGTCTAAAAATATTCACACAAGATGCAGACAATAACAAACTAGCTAAACCATTGTTTCGTCCGTGTCAATAATGAGACTGGTAATGGGCTCCGTAACTAAAATACTTACCATCCAACGTGGAAATGATCAACATTGACCCTTCGCAGTCTCCTCATCATGTCCAATTGGTACTCCTCTTCATCCACGTTGTCATCGTTGTGTTTTGGGAACGGGAAGCAGTTCGTTATCTCCAAACGGTTATCCACAACGAGACCCAATAAAGCGCCCTGCGCCACTTCCATGTTACTGCACGATTCTTCATGGCAGTGTTTCACGATTTTCATAACAGCCTACAGCACAAAAACACACATGAAACAAATCGAAAAACTACAAAAATAGTGTAGGTAATATCATACTAACCAAGCCATCACACTGGACGTACGCTATTGTGGATTCAGTTTCTGGCGGCCCTCGCCTAGGTGGTGGTCCTCTTCCAGCCATTTTCTAGTTTTCAATAATCTAAATTAAGCACCACGAGAAAATCCAAAACCTAACCAAAGTTAGAAAGCAAAGTGAAGCGACACGGCACGAACCGACATTAAAAAGAAACGTCACTCGTGCTGGCAAAGCTCATGTAGCGTTCAACAGTTCAAATATTAAAAATAATCTATTATAAAACCGAAGCTGCCCAACTTTACCATTATTTTGAAGAGTATTATCATAGATTAATAAATCTATGGTATTATTTAGTACGAGTGTGGATGTACTTAGTATGAACGATATTTTTTAAATGAACGTTACAGTACTTTCTTTGAAGAAATTTTGTTGAGCAAATATTTAAAGTCCGCTGTGGACAGACGAGAAAATTTCTTAAAGTCGCCACTAGGTTCAGAATGTAGTTCTGACAACAGCTTATCCATAGTAATTCTGAAATGCAAACAAGTACCTACCTAATCAATACACAAAGTTTACGTTATTAATTATAAAGTTTTAAAAAAATGTATGTGTGAGCTCCGACACGCGACTGGAGTTTACTCTACGTGTCCTTGAATATACAATAGTCAATAATTGCTTTCGAATCCCACGCGCCGCACAGCATACGTATTTGCGGCGTGACCTACGGTTAGTGCCAATTCTTAGAGCCCATGGGTGGATTAAGTACCCATCGTGACCGTTTCCATCCAGGCGGTCCATGACTCTACTATTAGACCATCAGGGCGCTTGAGGCTTACCTTTTCCTCTTGATATAGAAATTGCTGATGAGCGATTGCCGAAATGTTAGGTACCTCGTCAAGGCGATAGCGTTATACAAGTTATCCTTGACGAGGCAATACCCTTTGCCGAAGAGTCCGGCAATGAGTTTGAGTAAAACTTTCAAAGTTCACTTGTAAACCCATGAATGGGCCTTTCCTTGTGTGTAATCCCCTCACCAGTATAGGTACCCTTTATATGGCGCATGCCTTTGTGTAGGATATCGCATGTCTGTCTTTGTGTTTCATCGGGCCGCCTTTGTCCGGTACACTACACCCAGAATAGGCGACCCTTCCATAGCAACCGAGACTCGTCTATAGTGACATTTTGGTGGGGGAGTATACAGCTCGGAGAACTTTTGGTTTACTATGTCTAAAAGTGGTATTATTTCTGCCAATTTACGACAGGATACAGGTTCAAATATTGTTCATTATTGCAGAAATGAATGTACTGCGAAACCAGATAAAATCTATTTCTGGACATCAGAACTCTAAACCTTGGAACCTCCTTTATCCCCCTTGTCCAGTACTCTGAGAGTTTTGACATTGCGCAGATCGACATAAAAATGAGCATGCCGAAAAATGTATACAATTCGGCGACGGCGACCCCTTTCCGATTAGGTATTGACCCTGGAGAAAGAGGGGAGACCACTTTCGAATTCACATTTATCGGCGTTTGTCGTCCATGCGTAATTATTCGTTTCCTTGATGATATAGGTCATGGTTGGCTTGTCTCATATCTGAGTAAATATGTCGTATGGATCTATATCTGAGTAAATGTGTCGTATGGATAGCATCTGTGGACTGGCCAGCTTTAGCCCGGAACACATAATTTCCCCCATAATCGCCCAACCAGTCGTACTGATCGGACTTCACACCTTCCCGGGCCTGATCCGGCTGAATCCCAGCATCCATTCCCTCCATTGCATCGACTGAATCCAATTAAATCTCCACGTCGTCAACAACGCCGTAGGAGTCCACCAAGCTCCCAGAATCAAATTTATCGCCCGCTTTATCGTTGAGTTTCTCTACTGTCGAGGGTAGGATAATATTCGGGTCATTGATAGACGGATGTATCCGGACGGGAAGCGGACCCGACAGGGTCGAAAGAGATAAGAGGTCGGTGAAGCTCGGATATATCGAAATCAAGTCGCCTCTTTCTCTAATGGCCGCCGATGCGATTCCAAACCTGAAACGATAAACATACTCAACGTTGCGTATTATCTTACGCTAACAGAACGCGTAACCTCATCGTCGGACTAAGATTTTCGAGATAGTTGTCAATCAAGCGTCTACAATAAATAATATGGCATACCTGCGAGATTTCGCGGTCGATGCGCTTACGGTGTTCGGATGACACTGGCCCTTTTATTGCGAACCTGCTCGCCATAATCATAAAACTCCTGAACAACTGGACATTTTCATAATATTTTCCTATAATTTTGACACTTGCGGTTTGAGAGCCGATGACGTTCTTTTTGCCATCTCTAGTCACGCCTGCAGTAATCAACAACCAAAAGCGTTCTGTAGGGTGCGCAGATTCGACTTTGCATTCACCAAAGTGAACGCACCTTTGCTAACTGTCAAATGAAGCGCCGCAGCGTCGTCGGCTAAAATCAAACGAAAGCGTGAAAACATTCTCGGTAAACTCTGACAGCCATGAACAGACGTAAGGTTTCCGCATACAGTAGAATACTGTATTAATTTTGGTGTGTGATCTATGGGGTTTTTTAAATTTCGCAGAAAGGGGACACCGAAGTAGTCGGAAGGATAACAATCATTTTGGAAGAGCAGCCGAAGCTGCCAGCACATTTGACGCTGATAATCCTGTGTTAAACTTATTCCGTGCAGCTGCTACTGAGCTCGATAGTCGTCACGACCGATATGAGCGTTTAATCAAGATTTCTCGTGACATTACCATTGAGAGCAAAAGGATAATCTTTTTGCTGCATTCGGCGATAAAGTAAGCTTTATTTGTATCATAATTGTAACCAAAATCTTAACTATATTTCTTGGTTTTATCATTAGAGAAGCCGACAGAAATACTGCCATCACCGAAGCGGGTAAAAGATTAGAAGCGCTACGAAATGGAATTATTCAGAAAGCAGCAAAAGAATTGACCGATTCACCCCTGCATCTGAACAATAATGCTTTATCGCCGGGATTACAAGAGTATGTAGAGGCGATAACACTCTATGGTTGGTTACTGAATGGTATCATTCCGAGTCATAAAGAACTAGAAGGGCAATTTCAATTCTCAATCGATGAGGGAAAAGACAATGAGAGTACGACTCGTGTCGTAGCGCTGCCATTGCCAGCTACCGATTACATACTGGGATTGGCGGATTTGACGGGCGAATTGATGAGGCGCTGTATCAATGTTCTGACGAGTGGAGATACGGAGGAGTGTAGTACTGTATGCCAATTAGTGCGGAATCTGCATACTGGATTTTTAGGTGAGTAATGTTTCGTCTTTAGCTGGAGGAAAGACCGGTTACCTCGTATTAACCACGGATTGCCTTCAGAGACTCATAGATTACGTATAAAATACCCTTGCTGCATGTAACATCG
This sequence comes from Micropterix facetella, assembly GCA_027564375.1. Lineage (NCBI taxonomy): Eukaryota > Metazoa > Arthropoda > Insecta > Lepidoptera > Micropterigidae > Micropterix > Micropterix facetella. Next base: position 22,302,467 of record JAOPUG010000036.1, on the reverse strand, counting down.
GCCAGGTTTCTGGGTTTCGACAGCGGCCCAAAACACCCATATTGATGCACAATGCAACAAATTGATTGTATGTCACCTGCTACGGGCGAACCTGTCCACCCCGAAGTGTTTCAGCGAACTTTACCGCTATATCACCCCGAGGCGGAACACAGAGACTTGGGGACGTAGACAATCTATTTACCAAGCTCCACCTCCTGCCCGTCAGAGTCCAACGACTTACGGCGAGGCACAGGGAATTGCCACCCTGCGGGCAGCCTCACCCCTGACTCCCAGATTTAGTCGGATTCCTCCGACCACCCGTCTGGTTGCATGTTCGAGGTCGCTTGCACGGTCCTCTACCTCAAGCGATCGGCATTCCTTACTGGAATATGACGGATACGGGGCGTCCTTTACTCTGCCCACGTATTGTTTCTAAGGAAAAGCAACTTGAGGTACCTACTAACCCCTGCTTTCTTAAGAAGCATACACTTCTAAACTCCTCCAGGTATTAGTCAGTGACAGCACGGCCGGTTTGCCTGCCCCGTGCGCCAGCTGTCCAGATCAGCCCGAGTTTTCGTCCTCAGATCCACCGCACAGCGGGTCCGCCGGGTTGGTCCCTCTTCGGGGAGGCTCCTGGATAGGGGCTGATCTGCGAGCTGGGCCGACCAAGTGACATATAACGGCCACAGCCCAGACTACACGGAACCATTATGATCCAAATGCAACAGATTGAGACCTGCATGTTATGCGTTGTTCTGGCTGCAGTCATATATGATGTGTCTACGTACGTGTTACTTTGCACATATTCACTTGCTGCCGACGTAGAATGGAATTCTGGGGTTAAGCTGCCGACAGGAATCACATTCTTACACTTCAGAAACGGGCCATCCGTACAATTGTAAAAGTATCGTAAGATACTTCCGAGAGTTGTCGATTTTGACAGTTCCATAGATATATATTCTAGAAGTATCTATGTATGCTAAAAAGCGGCTGATTAAATTCGATAGCAATGATATAAGCCACGAGCCATGAAATCTTCTGCGGCATGTACACTACTCTCTCATGAAATCCAAAGGACCAGCCGATGTTGCCGGGATACTTATAATCACCTTATTGAGTTTATAAAAGCATCGGCTGATGAAAATGTGTTCAGGGCGTGTCTTAAAAAGGCCCGTAGAAGTTTTTTCAGACCGATAGGTATCATCGTTTATGTATGTAATTTCATAATATAATTTATTTAATTATGTAACCTAGTTTTTATCGAGGCCTAAGTTTTCGATAGTATAATTTTTTAAATGACCATAATATGGTTTTAAATCTGCCTTGAACATATATCGATATATTATAATTTTTTGACAGTTTAATTTATACAAAATAAATGATTAATTAAAGCGACCGTTTGCAGGTATCGGCGGGGCCAGATACGAAGTCACGCGAAAGATGTACACAATGAGGAACAACGTAAGCAAAGTTGAAGCAGTGGTGTACGCGATCTGCGTTAGGGGAGGGGAAACACCGCCATCTTTGCTGTTGCCGCCGGCCGCGCCGCAAAAGGAAGGCTTCTCCGCCAACGCTGAATCGGACGACGAGGGTTTCTTTTAGCTTTTCTAATTCGCACAAATTTCTTTTTATATAAGTTCATAATTAGTATTAATATTCATTTAGGCTTTTCGACCCAAACCGGTCCAAACATACCGTACGCTGCAATGGTAGTGATGCCGGTGATGCTTTTAAATGACCGATTTAAATAAGAATAATTGTGATACAAAAACAAAATATAAATCTCATAAACTTTTATTCAAATCGTCTACTTCTCAAACGGCTCCTACTCTTTAACTAAGAATGTAAGTATTTTTTACTATTTCATATTTTCTATAATAATATCGATGTAGCATTTCAGCGGTCGTATGGCAAAAGGAGTTCTGTCATTTTACCAATTTTACGGGAGACCCAAAAGATTTCAATTGGCAATAAACAAAAAACCTTAAAATACTGAAGTTTGAATGTTTTAAGATTCATTGTCACTTTTTCAAAAGCTACATACCTCCTTTTTTGTCAATAAAAATGTTTTCATTTTCACACTTCCAAAGGTCGTCTAGGCGGTACCCGACCCGACGTATAGATGGCGGTCGCTGTTTGAAAACAATTACTGCGGTCGAAAGTACCAACCTTATCGAGGTAAAGTTTTAAGGTTGACGATGCTGTGTTGTTTAGTATTCCTTCGACGGCCATCAATAGTGGATGCTCTCGGTGAATTTGTAGATGTGGAAAAAAATGGTTATCGTTATGTGAAAGTATCGGTCATTGATACTTTCATTTGAAAGGTCTTAGTCCGGCCAAGATCAAAGCCAAGCTTCCATTCTGGGGAAGTCTGCTCCTGCTATTACAACAAAATATTGGAATAGGATTTTTTGGGATGTGCGGGATAATTTTGATTGATAATCTTCGATGAGGAAAAACAATCAAAGACGAGTATTGCGAAACTTGGAATGTTCGAGTGATGAAATCAAGAAAAAACAGCCACATTTGGCAAAAAAGAAAAGTCGTTTCATTAAGATAATGCACCGGTTCACACATCCCTCATCGCAATGTCCAAAATCAACGAGTTAAAGTTCGAATTGCTTCCTCGCGCACCATTCGCCAGATTTAGCCCCCTCAGATTATTTTCCTTTTCTAAACTTGAAAAAATGGTTCGGTGGAAAAAGATTTGCCTACTATGAAGTGATGGAGTC
>JAOPUG010000036.1:22282889-22294769 GCA_027564375.1 Micropterix facetella | reverse complement strand
AATGAAGAGATGGAGTCTGCGGTCAATCGCTACTTTGAGGAAGTTGACGGTTCTCACTGTGATCAGGTATCGAAGCTATCGAACATCGCTGGGAAATGTATCTGGCTAAAAGGAATTTTTTCTCGTTTTTATTCCTTAGGTCGGGTACTTCTGGGACTAGCCTATTACGTCTTGTCCTTAATCTTTAATGATGTTAAAGTATCCATAACGTCAACGCGCTTAAGTATTTTGAGCTTTTGGTAACATTTAATACTTCTATTGCCTAATCCTATTATAAAATCACATATACGAACTTAACTTTTTTTAAATTGTACGCATCGCTATCTTTATTTATGTTCTCTTTTCTGACTTTATTTTACGAATGTCATTGCGGCTGAGGTATTCGTTTTTAAGATGAACGATTGAATTATTTGAAAACTTTTTTCTCGAATAATCACTTTTGAAAGCTGATATTTTATGACTCAGAATGTGTTTTCCCCACACATTGGACGTTCTCAACATTTCAATACTATTCTATTGTCGTTTTTAATTTTAACAGTGGCATAATTTTATGATAACAACTTTACAAATAAATTAAAATTTGATAAATAAACATAAATTACTTCCGGGGCCGTAGAAGTAATTTAGCATATTTTTGGATTTTCAATTTGGCAAAAGGGTTACATGAGAAATAACACATTTTGCCATATTTGAAGTTATATTTTAAAGATGTAGCTTGAAATGACAAAAGGAGATATAATGAATTTATTTCCTCTTGCCATTTGTCTTTACCGCACCAAACGAGGAGTTTATTACCATGTTTTTGTAATTTTTAGGAGAGATATATCCTTTTGCCATATGCCTACCGATTTGTTTGGGCACTGGAGATCTAAGTACAGAGATGACAATATTAAAAAGAGTACAAGGTATATAAAAGTAATCATCTATCGCTTCGTATAATTATCTAATCATAGTGAAGTGATTGCTTTATCAGCTGATTGCCCCACCAAGAGCGCACGTCGTGGAAAGCTCCATTTGTAGTGCCCGATGCAGCCACACCGAGTGCATTCGCACTGAGGTTAGTTCTTCCGTCATTTGCTTCCTGGGTCGATACCATTATGACCGCGTTGGGAGTGCTGGTTGTGGGTCTGCCGCTGTTTTTGCTTATATTAGGGGCTGTAAGTAAAACATAAGTTTTAAGAAATTGAGTTTGTCGTCAGATAATAATTAGGCCCCTTGCATACTTGCCAGATGACGCCGTTTAGCCTATTTATTGGAGCTTTGATACTACTCCTATTTTGTACCCGGGACTGGCATCAGCAGAAGAGCATTAATGGCATATCTACGAGGGCAAGGTGATAAGTTCTCGGCCTCGCACAGAGGCCAGTGCTATCGATGAAATTTTTTGCTGGGATATTGGTACATGTGTCACAAAAACATAACCAACCAAAAACCAAGTGTCAAATTAATCTGTCAAAAGGTTTTTTATGGCTGTTTAAAGTATACTTATTGTGTCTGTTTTGTTGAAATGAATAAACTGAAGTATAAAATTAGCATCATAAAATTCTTTGTTTTGGACGGTTTATCGCCAACGGAAATTCATGCACATTAGCTAAAGGTTTATAAGGAGTCTTCCCCTTCATTTTCAACTGTAAAGAAATGGGCTGCTGAATTTAAACATAGTCGTACATCACTTGAAGATTGAAGGACGACTAAAAAGTGCAACCACAGAAGAAAACATCGAAAAGGTGCACACTATGGTATTGGACGATTGGCGATTAAAGATGCTGGCGATAGCTGGGGCCATAGGCATATCAGAAGAACGGGTACGGTATATTTTATATCACGAATTTGAGAAAACTTTGTGCAAGATGGGTGCCGACGCTGACTAAAAACTCATGTGAAAACAAATTTCTCAACAATGTTTGGACTGCTTTAAAAAGAATCCAACTGATTTTGTGCACCGAATTGTAACTATGGATGAGACATGGGTCCATCACTACACGCCAGAAACCAAACAGCAATAAAAAAAAAAGGGTGGAAGCAGGTGCTCTGCGTCAAAAAAGGTGAAGTCGATTTTGTCTGCTGGAAAGGTCATGGCCAGTGTTTTCTGGGATACAAAAGGGATTATTTTAATTGATTACCATGAAAAAGGAAAAACAATAAATGGTGAATATTACGCAAGTGTCCTGGACCAACTAGATGAAAAAAATCATGAGAAGTGGCCTGGATTGCACAAGAAAAAAATCATCTTTCATCAGGACAATGCACCTGTTCACAAATGTGCTTTGGCAATGGGAAAACTGAGGGATCTGAATTACGAATAATTGGAACATGCACAATATTCACCAGATTTGGCTCAATCTGAAAAAAAATATGGCTGGAAGGCGTCTTGCATCAAATGAAGAGGTGATGGCAGCCGTAGATGAGTATTTTGCAGACCTTCCAGAATTTCACTTCAGGGATGGAATCTGTTTAATGGAAAAACGTTGGACATAGTGTGTTGAACTAAAAGAGACTATGTAGAAAAATAAATGCATTTTTGAGCAAAAAAAAACTCTGATTTTCTCTACTAGGCCGAAAACTTTTCACCTTGCCCTCGTATCTATCGTAATGGAGCGTAAGCATGTTATTGCAATGTGTTTGTATAGATGTCGTCACAAACAAAAAGAAGCAAGGAATGTATTGGGTGGGCACCCTATGCATATTAAAATAGAATACTTGGGGGCATTTTATACATTGTTGAGGAGATGAAGATTTTTTTTAAAACTATTTCCATATGTCAATGTCCTCTTTTAATGGATTGCATAGTTTAAAAAATATTTACTCTTCAGCTCAAAATACCAGATGCATACAACCTATCCAGATGTTAACTGTTACCATTAGGGCGCATTACAGATAGTGGTGCACGATATATGATATACGCTGTCCATGCGATATATCATGGAATGAAATGAAACAACTGTCCATGCGATATGTCCATCGGAAATCGATATATCAAATGACCCATTAATTATTGATATTATATGATAATATTAGAGGTTAATGTATCAAATATCGATTATTTTTTGTAGTGGTATTAAGTCATACATACAAACAGGTAAAATTATTGAAAACCTCATAAAAATTATATGTAAAAAGACTTGCATAAATAATACAAATATGTTTTAATAATATTCTGAAGTATACTAATAATTTTGGAACCAAAAATATAAAGCTAAAAATACAAATACTATGCATGTATGTACTAAAACAATGCAATGCGTATAATAATATTATTGAAGTCTAGAATTATAGTGAATTACCTATGCCAAGATAGAATATATTTAAAAATACAAGGGACCAATAAAACAAAAGAATTAAAACAAGGAAACAACTAAATGCAAATTAGACGCTATATTGTAAATTCTTAAACTATGCACAACAATCACATTATCCAGTATTGCCTTTGAAATGAATTAAACAACAATAATTTAGAAAGTCTTTTGCTTGATAGTCTGTTCCTTGCCATATTTTTTGTGGCACCTGCTTTCAAAATAGTCATTCTGAGGATTCAATCAATTTTTCTGAAAAACCATCGATATTCCGATATATCGAATAAGATAATGTTTAATATCGATTTATTATGGACGAGATGTTGATATTTTCGATATATCGATATATATTGTGCAACCCTAAATACAAATTTCTCTCCGAGCATTCTCTGTTGCGATCTTAACATCTATATTGATATAGCTTGCCTTGGGTGAATAAATTCGCTTATGGGCAATCATAGTTAAAAGTGATTTGGGAGATGATTTTATATGGTTTTGATCGATATGCCTACTTTGTGCACTTATTTTTTTTTATAAATCAACAATATAAAACAGCAATATTCATTCCTACATCATATGAGTGTTGAATATAGTGAGATAATTATGGAACAATTATCACCGGTTTGAATAAGCAAGATCACTATTTACGGTGACAGTAGGCTGACCTTACGAAAACTATCATAGACTGACAATAGGATTTTGTAAACGGTTCAATTGTTTCACTTTCGTTTCAAAGAGTTTATTCGTTTTTGCTTTTATTTACATGCTATAAAATGGATTTTTAGAGAAATGTCCCACAAAATATTTATTTCAATAGTGTACAACCTACACTTTGTTTTTCTTAATAAGTATTTCCAAAAGTATTGTGTTTTGCATCTGAAATAAATGATTAAGTATTTCATATGTGAAGCATTTTTCTCATTATGTTTTATATGTATGTACGATACACACACAATGCGTAATTATGGCGAACCAGGAATTTAATCTCTACCCCCTAACAGGTTTACTTTTAGTGCAAAATTCCTTGATAGTTTTCTAAAACAATAATTGCCTATGGCGCTAAGGGAAAATGCCGCCGGCCCCTAACTCGTCCGAAGTAATGAAGGGGACGATGATGGTTAGGAACTGGGTCCGGCAAGTGCGCAAGAAGCCTTAGACTCTCTGCTGCCCGCTCACCGGAAGATCTTTTATTGGCGATAGCAGGATGTGGATCACTGAGCGTTGGCTGTAGAAATTTCCGGCCTTGACTGCCCGTGCTATCAGATCTGAAATGAAAAAAAAAAAACAAGTTTTAGAAGAAATATAAAAGCAGAGTTTGAGTTATTATTTGTACTATTGCTGGGACTGTTTATAAAAAATAGTCAACCTTGTCAATCCTTGTGGCTGAGTTTGAGCTTTCTTTGGTTGTGTCCTAATTGCGGGCCTCACAGCGACTAATGCACTGCTATTAGCGATTGTCACCCCCACAATATCCGCTGAAAGAGGAGCTACTGGGGTGTCATCTGATCCGATCGTAGTACTTGGCACTGCTCCAACACTAGTTACCGATAAGCTAGCCGTTCTAACTGTGCTCTGAAATGAATAATTATAAAAATGAAGCACTATAAAACAATCGTGACCGTGAGCAAATAATGGGTGTCCAGTGGGATTTTTTTAAGTTTAGAATTGAATACAAATAAAACTAAAAAGTTTGTCATTTTTTCTTTTTACAAAATGGAGTTTGACAATGCGGTCTTTATTTTTTGAAGACAATATCGTCTAAATGACACCCGTTTCTTTCAAGGCACTCTTGTAGCCGGACCCTTACATTCGCAATTATGCGAAAGCAAAGCGGTGGTGCAATTCCTGCAATTTCACGGCGGATATTTTCTTGTAGAGCCTGAATCGTTTGAGGATTGTTGTTGTAAACCTTTGACTTGAGGTATCCTCACAAGAAAAAGTCGCACGGTGTGAGATCTGGTGAGGTGGCCAGGGTATGTCCCCGTACTTGCTGATCAATTTATTCAGAAAAATGGTCCTCAGTTTCTCCATCTAGATCCTAGCCGTGTGTGGTGTAGCACCGTCTTGCTGAAATAGCGTTCTGTTGTTAAAGCCGGGATACAGCTGCGGTTGCGGTAGCAGAAACTCATTGATCATTCGACAATACACCTCAGCATTGACTGTCTCTCCCTGGTTAAAAAAATAAGGGCCAATTCATTCTTGGGCAGAAATCGCTCACCACTCTGTCATTTTTGAACAATGTAAACGTTTTTGGTGGCTTTCTCTAGGGTGTTGAGGCTCCAGTATAGCATGTTCTGTTTATTAACATAGCCAACAGTATGAAAATGTGCTTCATCGCTAAACAAAATGTTTCGAAGCGTTCGTGCTGTCCGAAAATGTTCCAGTATTGTTCTTGCGTACGTTTCTCGCAAAAGATAGTCAATTTCGATAAGATTCTGCACGATTTGCATTTTTTATGGGTGAAATTTTAATTTCTTTTCCAAAATAATGTGCACTGTCGATTTTTTAATTCCAGTAGAGGCCGCAATTTTTCTTATTGATTTATGCGGATTCCGCAAAATTTCATCTCGAACTTGGGCCACACGTTCCGGCGCGCTGCTGATATTGATGGGCCTGGAGGAGTTCTGTTGACCACTGTCCCTTCTTGCATGAACCTTTGCACTCATGACAAGATAAGTAGTGTGCTTGGGCCATCACTTAATCGTCGAATATTGACATGGATAAAAAAAGCGTGACACGCTTGAACCGGTGATTCGACGCACTTGAAATAACCAGTGGCTTATGGCGAATATCAAATCTGCAAATCGTGCACTTCGAATGATACCCCTCCTGCTAACCTCATCCTGCTAGATTTTTTACAATTTTAATTAAAACTTTAAAAATTCCCGCTGGACACCCTTTATTACTGCCTTACCTTTTCATGAGTATCCACAGGAATTGCTACTTTATCATCAGCGGATTCCAGAATTGCCTCATTGGTAGCTCTTAGACCGGCCATCAGACTGGTTTGCTCTTTCTGAAATGTTATCGCCGAATACGTAACAAAAGATCAGGCCATATTGGACAGGACAGGATTAGTCCCATGTAACATTTTTAGGTCATAATGTTATAGTGCTTCGACACAATGTTCAACACTGATACCACATCAATTACCGCTACCACATTCCATTTATCCAAAACTTGACATGGAATGTGGTAGCGGTTGACATTCCATGTCATAATTATATATACTCAAACATGATGCCATTTTTTTTTCAAATAACTCCCTCTACACATGCATTTTATTCAAAACCCTATTGGAATACAAAGATATGTCCTTTTATCCAAATATAAAGAAAATATCCTCTGCACATGCATTTTATGCAAAAACCTGTTGGAATACAAAAATATGTCCTTTTACTCAAATATAAAGAAAATAAAAGCTATCTTTTCCTATACTTAACTCCATTTGACCATAATTTTGAGATATCCCCCTTTACCCGGGGGCACGGAATTGCTACCGACAAGCAGCATGCACAAAGTTTCTTGTTTACGACTACCTTCAATACTTTCTTTCAGTAACATTGTCAAAGTGCCTACGACACTTTGTGTCGTGTTGCGTAGATGTGATGACATGACATTAATTTTCAACTTTCTTGTGACAAATGTTACTTGGTGTGGGGCAATATTTTTATTTTTTTTCACTCTTTCTTGTAATCTACCCATCTTGTAATAAAGATGGCATGAGTGGTATAGGCCCAGTGGCATATCCATATTCTATAGTTATTATTCTTAAAAGAGGTCTTGAGGGGCTCTTCTTTTTATTCTTTTGAATATCCTATTGGTTTGGTCCATTAATTTGTATACCAGTTTATTTGGGTGCCGTTGCACGCGCTTTTCGTACGATTTGATGAGCTTTTCTTTAATGTACTCTCTTACTGTTGGCACTTTTAAATAACGATGTAATTGGTGGTTAGTAGATTCATGCAAGGTGCGTCTGTAATCATGCATAGGATTTTTGACTAGAACTGTTGTAGAATTTCTATATTCCATTCAGATGCTGTGCCCCACAGCTCAGCGCCATAGGACCAAACTGGCTTGAGTATATGTTTGTAGAGTAGAAGTTTGTCATCCAAGGATAGTTTGGATTTCCGTGCCATTAGCCAGTACATACGTTCCCAGACCCCTCCGGGTATCACTAGATTGACAACAAGGCTGGTATGCCCTGCGTCAGCCATCCGGCTCTGCCCGAGATTCCGTCCCTCAGATCTGCGGCACAGCGGTTTCACCGGGTTGATCCCTCTTCGAGGAGGCTTGCGGATAGGAGCTGCCCCGTGAGTTGAGCCAGCCAGATAATGAGCGGCCATTATAGCCCAAACTACACAGAGCCGTTATGAGCCCAGATACAGGTACAGTCAGTAAAATACGAAGCGCTGTCCGCACATTCAGAAAAATATCCTGCCAATTATGTTGGTTAATAAGTCGAAGAACTTTTAATGGCTCTGCTGATTGAAGATCTTTTAATAATGGGTTCAGGCTCATAAGTTCCTCAACTAATAGACAACCAGACACATCACATTTCCCCCCATCGGTTAAACTGATTTGCAAATCAGCACAGGCTTTTTCCAATAGAGACTTTGGAGGAATTATTTTGATGTTGTATAAAAAAGACCATGTGTAATTGAATTTTGATAGTTGTCTAAATCGAGTGACCATGCAATGCATTCTCAATTGTATCAATCATTGCGTATAAAAACCTTCATTTTAAACAATTCTTCATGATCAGTTGGTACCTCATCTACTACTTTTTACTCGAATAACCGTTTCTTTCTTCGGGATCGGACTAGCTTAAAAATTGGATCTATCTCAGCCTCATATGCTATTTGCCTAGTTGTTATTAGAGTAGATGAAAAGGTCCAGTATTGTTTTACAAATTCTGAGCAGTTTTTCAGCAATTGTGATGCGTTTGGTAAATCCAGTTTCAGACTGGATAGCCTTACTTACAATGTTTACTTGAAACAAAATATCATGCCCAGCCACCATTGTAGCTATGACTGAAATTGCTCTATGTTCTGAATCAACGGCCTCTGCTGCAACTGAGTCATTTGTTCTTTGATTAAGTTTCAGAAGGGCATCAAGAAACTGAATAATAGTGAAAGCGAACAGCAGAAAGGCTCTCCCAGCGAGTTTCGCACAATTGTTTCAGCGATAATCCTTCTATGTGCTTGGATATTACTTCCCATCGCTTTGTTGATCCAGAGGATAAAACAAACAGTCTTTGTAGAAATCCAAATAAAGAAATTTATTTAACGGATGTTTCAGCTTCATCTGCTATCATAAATTCACGCTGTGACGAGGCGAGGATAGTAGTTCAGAATTCTGGGTTGGGCACCTTTGTTTACTTCTACCATATTCACACCATTATTATACCCTCGACCTCGACAATCGTTCTTGTCCAAGTCAAATTCTTATACATTTTTATCAAGAAAGAGGCCTATGAGTCCCGAAAAATTACTTACTGGCTTGTAAGCAACAAAACACTCTCGTACTTCGACTTCTTCATTAGGATCAACAAAACGGAGCGCCACCGCCGTCACCTAGTAACCTAGCAACAACATGATTTGCGCACCCGATCTATCGTCAGTCTAATAACGAGTCGATGGCCAGCGGCCGCATTGTTTCGGTTGATTTCGGTGCCCCCCCCCCATGACGGCGCACGGTGCGGTCACACCGCTCGCACCGCCCTAGGACCGCCACTGAGTATATACCTAGATATTGAATATTTTCCTAAAGTGGTTTTTGTATGCCATTGAGTTCAACTGCTGGGTATGAGCCAAGTCTGAGGCTAAAGGTGACATGCACTGATTTGGATTTATTTGCCTTAATAAAACAGTCGTTCAGCCACAAAGCAACTTCATCAAGGCTTCTTTGTAGCATAGCAGATGCAATGGCTGGGTTTTTGTGAGTAGCTATTAAAGCCGTATCGTCCGCAAATGTAGCTGCAAGGACATCTTTAGTTGTCGGTAAGTCGAAGGTGTATATGAGGTATAAAACTGGGTCTTATCACACTACCCTGTGGGACTCCTGCTTTAATTTCATATAGCCCAGATTTATCTTCTCCATGCTTAACATAGAAGTGCCTTTATTTCAAGTAGGTATATGTTAATGGGTAAAGCTTTTAGTATCTTATATAGGAGACCTTCATGCCAAACTCGATCAAAAGCTTGAAATATATCCAAAAAGGCAGCCGAGCGAGGTGCAATATTTAGTTTGCGATTTTAATTGATATGATCGAGAAAGTGACTTGTCTCAATTTTAACAAAGCACTGTGTACTTACATTAGTAGCTCTAATTTTCTTTAAGCACCCTTCCAGCCAAGTCCGTATTGTTTGCTTAGCGACTTCTTCCTCAATTATATATTCGAATTCTTCACGCGCTAGCAACTCTTCCAACTGCAACGCCTTTCTTATATCGACCGAGCGATAGGATAACATGCTGTAATATGATATGTATTGAAATAATCAGTTTTTCTAGCTAGAATATTATTCGATACGCACTTAATGACATCATGGAATGTGACATCTTCTCCATTATGTAATCGCTCTAATTCATAACACATGTACTTAAATAGGAGTCTGTCTTTTTGTGGATCGCATTCAAGGCGGCCTTTTAACAATCGTAAAATGAATTTGACCTAAAATAATAAGAAAGTTTTAGCGATCGTTTTAGGATATATTTTTCCTTGTCTGTTGACCTACCCTTCTTACTGGAATCACTCCATCTTGATGTATATCCACAACATTCCAAGTATTTTGAAAATTTCTAATATCCGCATAAGACAGCAACGCATCTTCTTCATTTGAATAGAACAGAGAGAAGTTCTCCATGATAATAGCTGCAATTGGACATTATAGTGAAATTTCAAAAGCCTTTTGGCAAATTGACAAAAGAGAAGACTGACTTACCCACTAGTAGATTCAGCACGATATACGTAATGATTACATAAAATGTGCAGAAGTAAACTAGCGAAGCGGTAAAGTTGCCGCAGTCCGTTTCCCAATAATTATCGGCGGGCGTGCAATAAGGTGGTGCAATCATGCAATCGTGCATTATCTTATTCCAATCTTCGCCGGTGACAATTCGGAACAGCATAGCAACACCGTGCACCGGAGAATTGAAATTAGCCCTCCTAAAAACGGAATTAGAACTCAAACTCTTTAACTTAGAAGAAACCCAATAGGAAACTTACCGTCCGATTCCTTCTCCATACTTCACGTTACCGAAAATGATAGTACCGGCCAGTGCATAAAAGAATACAAGGAGAAACATGCCGAATATAATGAAGAAACTTTTGCAGACGCTCACTCCAACCGTTAGCATCAGCATCTTGAGAGTGGTGTGCTTCCCGGTGATTGTGAAAAATCGTAATATTACCACCATAAATCCGATGAAGTACGATAAATCATTCTAAAATAAAAACAATAAAAATGAGACTGACAAAGTTGTTCTTGTTCAAAATACTGCATTAAATGCTCACCATTAACGTGCAATGGATAAATATCCACATACAACCGGCGACTGTTACGAGTAGGTCGTATCTATTGCGACGACTTTGCCAATAACCTCTTGGTGTGAAAGCTATCAGCTTCATAACAACTTCCACGACAAACACCAGCGTGAAGAGAGCAGACACCAGCGCCAGTCTCTCCGTATGGACAGAATCTTTGATCCACTGTAATAAGAAAAATATCTCAAAATCCACTTCTTTCAATTGCCACAAACGCAATTAGTTAGGAATCTACTTACGGTAATACCCAAAAGCATACTGTTTAATAGGACGATTGCGGCGAGGCATCTCTTAAATGCAATATGCTGAGTTACATCATATGCGAATGATCTAACTCGTCGTCCATCAGGCCGAGGCGGTAAATGAAGAGGTTGAGCTATTTTCAGCCGCTTTTTTAAATCGCACCTACAAAATATTTTTATATATTCAATACACGGTTATACGAACTTGTTCTGGTAGAGTCCAGGTACTTCCTTAATTTAGTACATAGTGTTCACACAGTAAATACAAAGAACATTATGTGAAAGATTATAAATAAGATTCAAAATACATTAATAGAGTTGTTCATCACTATGATTAGTGCAATTCCAGGGATATTCCTTGAGGAGTGACTTCAAAGCCCTGACAGATTCACACGCTTTAATCAACTATGGCAGTTTAATGAAGAAGTGACAAAACAATATTTGTGTCCGTTGGTCTCCGTATAAATATGTTTTTCCTTATTTTGTTATTATATATTTCGCAGGGCTTTTACTGATCGAAACAGAAAAAAGAACTTATGAGACCAACAATTTTAAAAAGGGACTTTTTTGGACAAAATAGTCAGTAGACAAAGTAGTAAATAAAGTTATGTGGTCGTTGTATATAATTTTTTATGAAAGACCTTTGCCACACGGGGATGGTTTAGGGGTTCAACCCTCCCCCAAATCCCCAAAATGAAATATATGTATTAATACTTTGACAATTTGAAAGGTGTTTCTTTTGTTTAATAACAACTGCTGAACTCTGAGCATCACCGATGCGGTGGGTACCTATCAACTG
>JAOPUG010000036.1:22231753-22242417 GCA_027564375.1 Micropterix facetella | reverse complement strand
CGTAGTTGATTGCATTGTGGTTACCCCCCCCCTCCCCAGTACCATCGTAAGGTTAATAGAGTCTAAAAATTAGGAATATGTGACCAAAAACAGCAAAATCCCATATTTTTTGTGGAAATGATTATTTAAAAATATTTTGAACAAATAAAGCAAGCAACATTTGTTACAATCGCATTTATTTTAAGTTTTTATATACATTTGGCATTTCATTCATTTAACACATAACACATAAATAAAAAGGTAATATTCATAGAGAAAATTAACATCGACTGGTATAATAAACAAGACGAATGGATTTACCGCATTAAGTTTGTAGCACCCGACGTTTTGGCGATGTTGCAACCGCCGTTGTCCAGAGAAGGTGTCAAATTGCTACTGTTACTATAACAGTTGAGGGACGGCGCATGCTAATTTTAAAATTCCACAAGGCATACAACACACGCTGTATTTTGTTTTGTGTCTTTGCACTCGGCGATAGGCATTGAGAACATTTTAAAAAGAGGGTTCCACGTAATACAGAGTTTGAAACCTTTGTATCTATTGCAGTTCAGGGTTCTTATTTCAATGGTATCCTGTACATGCGGGGAAAGTAAAATTGTTCTTTAGACAGCACAATGAGATTTTGAACTCACCCTTCATTTCGCTATCCAATATATGTTCGCAGATAGATTTTTTTATTGTGGAAGATTTTTAACAGCCTTGACTTATTCCAGCATTCGAGTCGCTATAGGTTGCTTTGTTTGTGTGACATAAGCTACCCGACAACTCCACTCGATTTTATACAAATCACAGGTATTTATAAAATTGAGCACAGTAAACAACGGTGGTTGTAATATCGCCGAAACGTCGGGTGCTACAAACTTCTCACGGTAAATCCGTTTTTGTCTTGTTGATGTCAAACACCTGCGATGGTCTAGGATTTCATAACTGGTATAATCCCCCTATTGGAATACGGTAAACAAACTTACGGTTATGATTGTGGAAGATGCATTGCTTTTTTTATGATCAGGACTGTTCCATATTTGTAGCTGTATTATTGTCAGGTTAAAGCCATCATATTTTTATTAAATATCGCATACAGAAAGGAACGATAACAAAAGTATTTTTCAGTTAATTTAACGCTGTCCTGGTGCGTTCCGGTCAATTCTGAGCTTTGCTGTGTGATGATTACTGATGAAATTTCACTTGAAAGAATTCGATTATATTCCACAATTCCATCATTTGGCTGAATGTAATTGCCGAGATTAAGTCATATTCAGCAATATTACTAATCTTACGATTTCTCCTATTTTAGATACAAAAATAGACCAAATATGACCTTTGACGATTGCCAAGCCACTCCCGATCAGGAATTTGAAATGCAAAGAGATCCTAATGGTATCATTGAATATTCCACAAAGTAAGTTGTCCAGAACATTTAAAATGTTTGTCTTCAGATTTTCATGTTTTTTAATAATGGTTATAATTATTTTTCTTTTATTTTAGGGTGGTAAAATTTTCCTCCGTTACACATTTGTCTTTGCATTTCTCGCGTAATTTCGGCGGAGATGTCACCAGAATCTATTATATCGGATTAAGAGGTGAATTTAGCATAGCACATCGTCACGGAGTCACCATATGCACTTACGAATCCAGACCAAATGTATCAGACCACAAGGCGGATGCTTTCGACAGCGTTGCCAAACAGAATAGAATTACGGACAATAAATAAAGTAACACTTATGTGGCTTATGTGCTTATGTGAATCTTTTTATAAATAAATACAAAAAGATACAAGAAGTTAAGTTATTATTGTTAATATAATTTTAAAAAAAAAACAAGACGATCATGTATGGTAATTATAATCGCTGTGCTGCAAAACATATTTTTATTTACACAGTATTGACATCAGATTGTTAATTTAAATTGAAGCATTTTGAAGGCAATTTTACTTTCTTTGTAAGATCAGCAAACCTTTCTGAAATTTGATGCCGACTAGAGAGACTTAATGTATTTTACAGGACTTACATAGTACATAATAATAGAATTCTATAAATTATAACTAATAGTTACACACTTTGGAATATAGCATAATTTAGCCGCTATTTACATTCTGTCCATTTTGTCTATTTCTGAATCTTCTCCGAACAGGCTTCGGTCTAGTTCCGGCTGCATAAGGTGGCCGGTAAACGGGTCTGCGGAATTCTCCCGCATCTGGTAACGCTGTCGGATACACGGACGTCGGCTGCACCGTCTGCTGCGGCCTTCTACGTGTGCACACCGCGCATCTAAGAGAAAATCATCAATGAATTCCAATTTTTCATATCTTTCGCAGCTCCTTTCCCTACAGTACTTACCGGCTGACTTTAGATGTGAGATCCGTTTTCAACGTTTGTTGTTCTGGTTTCCTGAACATGTTTCTATCCTCGATGGTGGCGAGCCAGTACGACTGTACCGTTGCAAAATAGTTGCATCTTCCCATTCCATTGCATCTTATGAACGGAGCCGACCTGAAATCTTTCATGCAAGATCCTGGGGATACTAGCGATTGCCCTGCACCATCAGCACCGGAATCTAAATGCTGAAAAAAGAAGACATAGATGACAAAATCTAATTATCAATCCAAAGAGTGGCGAAATCAGTAACATAACGTTGCATTCCTTGCTGATAAACTTCTACCTATATTTAGGCTGTATTTAAAGCTGAACAGGCTTACATTAACTAGTTTGTTCTGTAGAGTTATATAGTCAATATTAAAAAATATATATAACTACCGCTAAAAAGCTGTAACCCATCCACAATTCATCCCATCCTTCTGGACACTCCGGAATTGACATCGTCTGGCTGTGTATCGCTATGGCCCTCGTTGGCATTTCACACACCGAACACCTGAAATTACTCATAATTACAACATTATTGATTTGTTGGATATTCATGAATGCTTTTACCTTGATATGTATCTTCCGATTTCTCTCGCTGGTATAGGGGTCATGTCTGTTCTCATAGGTTCCGTTGTAGATAGCCAATAACTGTAATCGCCCCTCTGAGCAAAATCGCATACGCTGTTGAGATTACAAAACATATACGGCATTGTTGAGAACTTCCTTAGACAACTACCGGGTGCGCCTGAAATAAATTTGAGTTCTTTATTGCTAATCTCATTGTATGAAGATTAATCCTCTAGTGTACGACTTACCTAAATCCTGACCGTGCGATTTAGCATTACCCATGACATGTATTAAAGAGTAGCCATCCCACATTTTCGTAGTACCAAGAGGACAAGTGGGAATCATTTCTGACTGAGAATGAGTGGTGAGCAGGAATCCTCGGCTTTTGGGCCCGGAAGCTAGGGGTGCTGGGTAGCCACGCTGACCGGGAGCGCCTGGGCGTCCTGGTTGGCCAGGTTGCCCTGCTAAACCAGGTCTCCCTGATTCGCCCCTCAGGCCTGCGCGTCCTGTCAGACCGGGAAGTCCAGGTTCTCCCACCATGCCCTTCAGGCCCGGAATGCCATCGAATCCAGTTGGACCCGGAAAACCAGAAGAGCCATCGAACCCGGGCAGACCGGGATAGCCCTCGTCGCCAGGGGGACCCGGAACCAAATCGAGGATCGAGTATGAGTCCCCTCGGTCGCCTCTTGGCCCTTTGATGCCTATGAATCCTCTCATTCCTTCGAATCCCTCATCGCCCTGTACACCGGTTTCGCCCACTTCGCCATCGAATCCAGTAGCGCCATCCGCACCGGACACTCCCCTTTCTCCTTTGAGGCCATCGTAACCGGGCAAACCTGGTCGTCCTCGTTCTCCGACAGCTCCTTTGTCGCTGGATCCCCACCCTATTTCTCCTCGCACTCCTTTAAAACCACTCGGTCCTATTTCTCCATCGAACCCGGGAGTACCGGCTCGTCCGTATAAGCCTCTTGGTCCAGGTAGGCCATCGGCGCCTTTGGCTCCTTTTGCTCCTTGAAACGAGAGTCCCGGGAGGCCAGGCGTTCCTCTTGGTCCTTCGAAGCCATACGCTCCTGGTGCTCCCTTTTGGCCGCGTCTACCGGGTCTTCCCGGGATTCCATCGAAACCTGCTCTTCCAATTTCTCCTCTTTCATTGCCCATTCCGGACATTCCAGGAAGACCCGGTGGACCGAAATCTCCCCTGATTCCTTTGAATCCGGTGAGTCCTATATCGCCGGTGTCTCCTTCTCTACCGCTTTCACCGCGCTCCCCTTTTAGGCCTCCTATTCCTGTTAGACCCGTGTCTCCAGGAGATCCTCGCAAACCCTGCAATCCGTGCATGCCCTCTTCACCGTAGTCTCCTTTAGTACCTGGTTGAAATGAACTAAATCCTGGAAGGCCACGTTGTCCTTTTCTTCCAAAAGGACCTTCTATCCCAACGTTTCCTTGCAACCCAACTTCTCCAGGCATTCCGGGCCTGCCCATGGATCCCGGTTCGCCGTCCATTCCAAATTGTCCTTTAATTCCTTGAACACCTACTCTGCCAGGTGTGCCTCTTCTTCCTTTTATGCCATCTTGACCACGTCTCCCAGAATAGCCTGGTGCACCTATAAATCCTAAATCCCCTTGTTCACCCTTTGCTCCATCAAATCCGAAGTCGCCTAATTCACCTTTTGTGCCTGGAGCACCTGGAAATCCGTCGAATCCACTATCACCTTGAATACCTTTAGTACCGACTGGACCATCAATTATATATCCGGCATCGCCTTCATTTCCTTTGAGACCATGAACTCCTGGCATACCATTAAGACCTGGAGGACCGATTCGACCTTCCTCGCCTATGTCTCCTTGTGGACCGCTAAATGATGACTCTCCCGGTAATCCACTCTGACCAGCATAGCCATATTCGCCCAGTCTTCCTTTTAGCCCTGTTGGTCCTGGGATTCCAGGCATTCCTTGAGGTCCAATATTCCCCAGTATTCCTTTAGGGCCCCAGATTCCAGTTCTTCCTTTTATTCCCGGTATTCCACTGAGGCCCGGTTCACCCATCATTCCTCTATCTCCTGATTCGCCGGGCATACCTGGTATACCCATACGTCCACTTAAGCCTTGGAATCCTTCGAGGCCTTCAGCACCATCAGTCCCTCTTCTTCCTGTATTTCCTGATTCACCTTTCAAACCTGATAGGCCATCATAACCCGGCCCGCCATCTGCACCTCTAGGCCCAGGTTCTCCGATCAAACCGATTAATCCTGCTCTACCAGGTGCACCTGGCATGCCTGGTGGCCCAAAGATGACATCCCCGTGTTGTCCTTTTATCCCCTAAAAACATAAGAATCAATTATGAGTAGTCTTAGATTAGTGTCTACCAAATTATTATTCTGCAAAATATTATTAGGATGGCACCTACAAACCTTTCTTCCATACTCTCCAAAAGGTCCTGGCACACCTTTCATTCCTAGGCCACCCTTTTCGCCCATCATTCCTGGTCGGCCAGGTATCCCCTGCGGTCCTTCTTCTCCAATTTCACCTTTCTGTCCTAAAGGCCCCGGATAACCAAGTTGTCCTTCCAGTATGGCTACGCCATGATCTCCTCTGTCTCCTTTTTGGGAAGGTGGCGCCGGTGCTCCTGGCTGACCCTCTCGTCCAGAAATTCCTGGGGGACCCCTCGGCCCTGAATCGCCAATTATTCCTTGATATCCTTTTAACCCTTGAGCTCCCGGTATCGCTAAGCCCTGAGGCCCTGGAGGTCCAGGTAGGCCAGGAAGACCTTGATCACCTACTGCTCCTGACTTTCCTTGATTTCCAGTTCGTCCTGAAACAAGCAAACTTTAATATTTCAACAATTTAATATTACATTACATTTTTGTTACAAAATTTCCAATAAGTAAATACCTCCATCTCCCGGCATTCCCTTGATACCTCTTTCACCACTGACATCATAATAATCCTCTTTATATGCATAGCCCGGTTCACCTGGTCGACCAGGAAAGCCTTGGTCCCCGATTTGTCCTTTTTCCCCATTCCATCCTCTGTCGCCGCGAAGTAATTCCTTGGGCATTCTAGCATCTTCTCCTGGCGCTCCGGGGATACCATTGTATCCATCTGTACCATTTTTTCCTGGAGTTCCGGGAAGACCAGCCACGCCGACTTCTCCCTTAAATCCTGTCTGACCCACTGGTCCATAAGGTCCTGGTCGACCCGGCATACCGCGGTAGCCTTCTGCCCCCGGAAATCCTAAAGCAAAACACGTTGGTCAAGATTATTTTTTTTTAAGAATCTCAAGTTAGCTAAGGTAACTGACCTGTATCTCCGATTTCTCCTTTGATTATTACTTGGTTTTTCGATCTCATTACTATTCCGTCGCGTCCTCTTTGGCCTTCAACCCCTGTTTCTCCAAGTGGACCCTTTACACCTTTAGGTCCTTTATCGCCTTTTATTCCAAAGAAGCCGATGCTGCCTTTTCTTCCAGGGGCACCAGGTAAGCCTGGATAGCCAGGACCACCAGGTGATCCAGGGATTCCATTGTCGCCTGATTCACCTTTCCCGCCAGGCAAACCTTTAAAAAATCATTATTTTAATATGCTGATACAGTCAAGAACGGAAAGAAGAAACGTTGGAAAGTAACTAGCGCGCTGATCAATGAAGTGTATCAGTATCAATGATACTGATGAACAAAAAATAGATATTATTCGGATGCTGCATGCATGGAGCACGCGTAGCGCAGGTATGTCTATGATGCATGCCGGATATCCTGTAAACTCATGCTGGTGAATCACTCGCTAGATAGAATAACAAAATTAGCGCGCGAATACTCACCATCAGGGCAGAACGGGCAGTCGTTTCCGTGTTCACCTTTGGAACCCATTCCACCTGGTAATCCAGGATAGCCGGAATCTCCAGGTAGTCCTGGTAGACCTGGCGAGCCATCTTCTCCAGGAGGTCCCATTTTATTAATACCTCTGCCAGGAAAACCCTTAGGACCTAACACGCCCGTATCTCCTCGTTCCCCTGTCAGGCCAATGAATCCGTCTTCTCCCGGCACTCCGTCTTCTCCGTCAGGTCCGATGATAGTTAATCCGGCAAATCCCTTTTCCCCTACGCCGCCGTCTAATCCAGGAAGTCCTAAAGGCCCTTGCGGGCCAGGAGGCCCGGTTAAGCCGTCGGTTCCTTGTTCTCCCTTAGGAGATATTCCTTTTTGACCTGGATACCCGGGAATTCCTCTAGGACCAGGTAAACCGGGAGGACCGATATATCCTACGCTGCCTCTGGTTCCGTTGCTCCCGAATGCCCCCCTCGGTCCCGGATAACCTGTGGGTCCTTGAAATCCTATATTTCCGATGGGGGCAGCTTCGTTCAAATTAGGGTCGTATACGCCGGGAGGTCCTTCGAATCCCTGTACGCCGGGTCTGCCGGCTCGACCGTCTTCCCCTTGCTCTCCTGTATATCCGTCGCTCCCTAGTTGACCGGCGAAGCCTGGCGCTCCTTTCTGACCCTTTTCGCCGGGGGGGCCGCCAGGGCCGAATTTGCCTTGTTTGCCTTGAGGGCCATCTATGCCTTGTTCTCCCTTGTACCCTTGTAGACCCGACAGGCCACCCGGTCCCTGAAATAATTTTCATCGGTAATATAAGACTAGGATATGAATAGTAAAATAAAATATGATTAAAAACTTACTGGAAATCCTTTAGAACCCAAAATTCCTTTATCACCTCTACTGCCGTAATCTCCTTCAAAACCCTTTTCACCCTTTATACCCTTAGCTAATCCCTTTGGCTCGTCGCCACCACTGTAGATGACCTCTCCGGGTAAGCCTACTTCACCGAACTCTCCGCGATCTCCTTTTTCCCCTGGAGCTCCAATATCTTCTTCACCTTCAGCACCGACTGCTCCCTCATATCCCGGCGGTCCAGGAGGACCCTGTAATTATTTTAAATATGTAATTTTATGTCGGATGGGAGACAGATTTTCGTATGTACCTCGTCTCCGACTAATCCTTGACTTCCAGGAATTCCTCGATAACCTGGCAATCCATGAGATCCAGGTTGTCCATGGAAGCCAGATTCTCCTCTTTCGCCCTTTGCGCCTGCGGAGTTAATGCCACCTTCTCCAGCTAGGCCTGGAAATCCTTTGGGGCCTAGCGGGCCCATCTCGCCCCGAGGACCTTGTATGCCTGAAATACCGGGAAAACCGAGTGCGCCGTCCGTTCCGTTGCAGCCATCCAGACCGACAGGTCCCCGGACACCGTCGGGGCCGGGAATACCCTAGGAAAAAATACATGCTTTTCATTTTCACATTAATGATTTTTGATTAAGTAGGATAGGATAATCCACTTACGTACCGGAATGCCGGAAATTCCTTGGAATCCAGATAGACCATCGTCGCCCTAAAAATGAGAAAAATACGGAATTAAACTATTTGAAATGGTATTCGTGCGATCTGCAAAGAAAAGCATAGGTACGCAGTGCCTGAAAACCATGGCTATAAATAATACCATAGGTGGAAGCAGGTGGTAAGATGACGACTATAGATAGTCAGTAACCGCCATAATACCAGAAATAGAAATAAGCTTTCAGCTCTGAAGTTCCTATTATAGAAGGTCGGAGCTTCTTTTATGGGACAATGTACCTATTATACCTATTCATTTCTACAACAGAATTCCTCAGGAAATTTTAGAGTTTAATAAAAACTATTTAAACATCGTATTAAAGACTTATTTTGTGCAAATAAACAATCTATAAGATTAACGACTACTTTAATGACAGATGCCTGAAAATATAACTTATTTTTCAGGTTCACTCGCTGCATATATAATTCTACGAAAAACTAAGTTTTTTTTATCCTGACCTTTTTTTAATTATTCTTTCTGTTTCATATGTCATCTATTCAACTGGATACTGAATACTGTTCAAAGGACTTGAAAGATGACTCGTATCTTGACAATAATAGTACTAATAACATGTCAACCTATTTTTTTCAAAATATACCCATGTCGAGGGGATTGTAAAGAAAAAGTTAATTCGCCATTTTGTGGTGGCCGCCATATTGGATCGATCGTATTATTGAATATACTGTATTGTATTGTCTTCAGAACCGAATGTGTATGCAACATTTCAGCATGATCGGATATTGGGAGTTTAAAATCGATTACAAAATTTGTACCGAACAAACAAACAAGAAAGCGAATTAATAAAACGTGGTAAAATAGTTGTCAATTTGTTTACTTTGGAGGTTATACCAATTTGTTTACTTTTAAATATATACCTACTATTATTGTCTCTTGGCGTCAGTGTATGTACCTGCCTACGCAATTTATTGACGTTGAATTGGTTTTTATTTGATTGATACGTGATAGTGTTATTTTGTACCTCCTAATGCGTAGGTATGTTTACTATACTTACTCGGTAGCCTTTTTCTCCAAAATCGCCGAAGTCCCCGAATGCTCCTTTCTCGCCTTTTGGTCCCAAGGGTCCATCTGGTCCTGTATCACCGGGAGGTCCTTGCGCTCCTGACACTCCATGGATGCCCTCAAATCCTGGTTCTCCTTTCAGTCCTTTGCAGTCACATATCGTTGTATTACACTGTGGATTAAACGAAATTTTCGAATTAGTGTTGACTACAAAACTGCGAAATATGTAATACACTTGTCACGAAACAGTACTGTACTTGTATACATCGCAGGTCATTGACATTAAATCTAAAGGAAGTAACATCCGATTGCCGGCGTGCTTTGTTATCTCTGCATGTGTGTGAAACCACAGGCAGAACAAAATTCAATTTTCAGAATGTCTACAAAACCCTGAAAATTACGCCCAAGCTGCTCTGGAATACACCAAAAAATCTTCAACTATTTTCCAAAACATAGTGAATGTCACCTTGGTACCGGGATACATAACTGAGTAAACACATGCCCTGACTATAGTTCGTAGGTTTAGAATGACTATAGTTCGTACACATGAAGTTCGTAGGTTCAGAATCGGCCGTAACGAACCAGAATCTTCAATCTAACTTAATACTAAAATATAGCTTGTCAAAGAACTCGAAATTCCGCCCTGAATGATGTATGTAATCTAAAGCTGAATCAAAGTATGCTGATTGAAAAGGTTGACGTCTTAAATTCTGTATTTTTTTACTCCACCCCCAGCCGAATTTCTTATGCTTTGATCAAAGAAATCAAAATAAGTGCTGGTTACCTTACTACCCCAAAAAATATGCACTTATTATGTGATCAGTAGCTATGGTAGTGCTTATTATTAGTCCTCGTCTACAATATTTTTTTTAAATAATCTTACCGTATTTCAAACTAATTTCATATGTATTCTTTGCCACCGGAAATATTAAAGTATTATTTATATACATGCGTAATTATTTTAGTTGTAATGTAAGACGCTCTCGCTTATACATCAATCCGCCATGAGAACGGAGAGTTCACTATTATATAGACACTGTACATACATACTCGTATATAATCTCTGGTGGAGTGGATATGTTTTTGAAGTCGCCGATCTGCTGCAGAGCTCGTCTGATTTGCACAGATGTGACGACGCGTCGGCTGGCGCAGGCGGGTCGTTTTCTTCCTTTATTACTAATATTAGTTCGCTCAGAAATTGTTAGAAAAATATTTTTTTAAATTTTTTATTAAATGATATACCACATTGGATATGAAATTGAAATACAATCTAGTCTTAAGACTAATAAGTATTTTAAATTTGACCTAATCTTCTAATATAGACTTAACTAAGA
>JAOPUG010000036.1:22041167-22054982 GCA_027564375.1 Micropterix facetella | reverse complement strand
AAAAATGTTCATTTAGAGTATTTTTGAACCCATCTTTCACACTAAACAACAGGACCAAGAAGTTAAAAAAAATAGTAAGGCATCTTAACAATAGTCATCAAGTACATAACTATCGCGAATTTTTTATTAAAAAAAAATACATATAAAAAGTGCAAGTTTCATCCATATTCACTTTTAAATATTACTTATTTTGGACTGCTTTGTTATTTTTCTATTTTTTACATAAACTATATAGGTACATTAAACTCGCAGTGCCATCGATTTTTTTTTCTTAAATAAAATATTAGTATATTTTAAAATCATATTTTCTACAGCACGTTTCTATTAATTTTCTCATACAAATGCGCTGTGCCGTTTTCTTTCGGCGCATTTGTATGGAATGTTGTTATGAGATTTGTTTGAGATTTTTTTACATACATCGTCGCGTTAAGTTTCTTTCAATCTCGTTTTTCCTTAACATATTCGAGAAAATTAAATTAAATTAAATTAATCATTTAAATCTATAGATTTATCACCGGTATGTTTCTTATTAATTATTAGAAACCTACTATTATTAAAAAATGAGGAAATGTTTAAAAAATCTAATCGCCATATTATATCTACATGGGTAGAAAATATGGCAAATTTAGTGGCTATATTAAATATATGGAAATAGTATGATTATAAAATGCTTAATTATATTGAACAAAATATGGATTGCCAGCTGGCAAACCTATTGGTATTTGCACAGTTATTGGGGTTCTTCTGTCACATATTTTAAAGGTACCTTCGTAGGGTTCTTCTAGGGATATCGTGAATTTTGGATGCAATATTGAACTTCGTTCTATTTAGAACTGCGGAGATAGCTGCTGTTATATTATCTTAACTCCAATTACCCCCGCCCCCCCTACCTCCCAAACCCCTATTCGCATATAGGTCCAGGGTCTGAAAAGACAAATAAAAACCTAAACAACAATTTAGAAATAATGGTCATTTATGTGTAGTTAAGCAAAAATTCATACGAATAATATGAACAGCCATTGATAAGGCAAGTGACCATATTTACGACAGGGTGCATTTTCTAGGTTGTATCAAAAATATAAATTGCATCAGAAGTATGAAGATCATACTGGTTACACAGACTACAATAAAAGTGAAGCATACTTACTTGAAACACATTGAAGTTCTGGTAATCGTGACGAATACTGATTTTGCTTATTTATAAGAAATGCGGATGTTTGGCCATGTTAACTGGGTGGCTATATTACCTGCACTTAGATTATTCTGCGTGAACTACATTTTCGGTATATATAATTTCTATGAGCTTCACAATCAGAGCCAGATCCTCCGTTGATCGTCGATGTATCGCCTCGACAAAGGCTTATGAATACTGGATCGCATGAGCTTTAATATATAAATATATAAATCTGTTGTAAATACAAATGTACTGAAAAAGATTGGGTATTTCATAGTCGTACCATCATATATGTTTCGCACCACAATAATGTTTTATGAATAGTCTGTTAATTCAATATCGTTTTTCTTCTGAACACCTCAAATTCATATTTGTTCGGAATTTTCGAAGGTGCTGCCCACCTCGCGTAGCAGGCGACAGTTCGATCAGAGCGTCGATTAATAATATAACATCGATTTAAGAAAAATGGCGGGCGTAGTTCGTGGCAAGGCTGTGCACGTCGTCGGACATTTTACCCCTTAATTGCTCTTTCAAAAACGTATCGTCCATGCAATTAAAGTATTGTAGAAGTTGGGACGGCCATATAAGGCAGGGTGGTCGCATTTAAAAGGACGCGTCGTCGCGGTCGCTACGATAGGTGCTGGTAACATGCATTTCGTTTTAACAACGGACGTGAGTATTCGGTCGCCGTTACGGTACGGTATCCTGTATCCTGTAGGTATAGTTGCTTCAATGGTGATGTGATGAAATGGGGAATAGCTAATCGCCAGTTGGCCAATACGGGTAACCTCTCTTACTTAGTTGTATTTTAGGTCAATCTGTCCAGTTTACCAGAAATATTAGTCTAGTCGCAAAATCCACGATGGGGCGAACGTGTCATTTGTTTCAGCCAGAGATGCTCAGCCCGCTCGTCTTCTATTCGCAACTCGCATCTAATAGCCAACGGCAATGACACGCCAAGAAACTGCACCTGCAATAGCAACTGGATAGCTATAAAAATGGCTATGGATTGAACAAATCTGGAGATATCACCGGGTGAAACTCGGCGGCACCACGATATGATGCGGCAAAATGAAGTCAAGTACTTCAGGGAGTACATCAATCGATGTCTCAATTTCGGAATAATATGTCTGATGGGAATGCGACTTAAACGAAGTAAAAGACTTTCTGAAATGCCTCGTCTGCACCATGTGCGGACAAGCTGACAAAAGAATACGGGTTGCTTTACGAGAAGAACCACCTGCAAGTCTTGGTAATAAATCCTGCTCATGAGAAGCTCCATTAAATGGCTCCACTACAACTCCATCATCAGAATGCTTATCCATATGGTATTATCCAAATGAATTAGTCTATATAGTCCAAAGCCTTCAGTTTCCGCCCACTATGAACTGCCTCTCGGCCCAGTACGGTTGATGTCCAGTGCTTGACGTTTAATTTTAAATATGTTAGATTTACATCATTTTTAGTGTTTTCTGGAAAGGTTTTGGAATTTTTTGGGGTCTGAAATAAGAAACGTTTTTTAGCTAAATGGCAGGTGTGGTGGTATAGAAAACGTTACGGAGAAAGTCGCTCTTGTCAGTTTGTTTTTTTTTTGTTTTTGTTTTGAAGGAGTGGATATTTCTTCTCCTAAAGAACCTATTATTTGCTTTAAGTACAGCTGATATACATTCAGAATCTTACATTCTCACAAAGATCTTCAGGGCCTGGAACTGGTTTTTTAAAATAATAATAAAATAAATAAAAATCTCAAACAAGATTCTCTGGCGTAATACTATAATAGGTACAGCGATTTTCTTGCTTCGGCTGCCCGCCAACCTGTTCTCTGCTTCGAGTTTCACCAGAAAAAAACCGGCGGATATTTTGAATGTAGCAGTTATGCGTCGCCTACGAAGGTATGGTAGCTGGACGCTGGACGCTATAAAAATAATTAATCGTTGCTGTGCCCTCGCGCGGTTGTATCGGCGTTTTCGTGCGTAATGATGAGAGGCTCCTCGGGTCGGAGAGTGGACGTGGCCATGTTGGTGCACCGTGATTACGGCTACGGGTCCGGTTGGCGGCTGGGCATGTTCGCGCCATAAATATGAGCGCTGCCGAAAAAGCCACAGAAGCGGCGCGTTTACCAGACGCAGGCATTCGATCTCGATAATCTGTGTGTAATTTCGTGATTCGCGACCGACTGAACGCGCCGCGCAGCGCCAACGCGCGTTCAAGGCGCAGTGGGATCGTCCCAGTTGCTCTCGAATGCGAAGCAATTTAAGCGACTCTGTTGACTGTCGGTTTTTTAACCAGCGTCAAAGAGCGTCAAGTGCTCGTGTGTAATTGTGTAGACATGGTGAATATATCATCGATGTGATAGATCCACTCCAGGATCCCTTGTACATATTTTCATAAAATCAAAATCATCATAGATATAATGATTGCTCACTTAGGCCATTCAAGTGCATAGTATAATAAAACGCCAAAGAAAAAGATAAAGGCTTAGGAAACAGTGAGAACAGAAATAAGAGAGAATCGCTCCTTGTTGAGAGAGAATCGCTCCTTGCGGTCAATTCGAAATATTCAAAGCGATTACTTTGAATTAGTATGATGCTTTATTTTCTAGACAGCCAGAAATTGGAAGACAGAGATCGAGTAATTAAAGATGTAAATGAATATACGCTGTATTAGTTCGAGAGGAATTAAAATTTCTGGAATCAAAGCGGTTTCGGCCATTTTCACTAAAAACTTTATTTACACAGAAAATATAGGTTTTTTGTTTTGATAAAAATTGAACAAACTGGGGGGAAGTGGCTTCATGACAAGTAAATGCCATTATGTCCAAAAACCTAATGAATTTGTAGTAAAAAAATGTCGAAATAGTTAAATTAAGAGAGAGAAAGGGAAATTTGATCTGAAGCAAAGAAGTTTCTGCAAAAATAATCCATTGGGATTATACGAAATATCATGTGTCCTTCGAGGGACGGTCGCTAACGGTCGGGTAGTGAGGTCCAGCTGCGCGGAAACCACGTGAACACGGATTTGTGCTGGTCAATACTGGGAACGACTCAACGTCCGATTCGGTGCGGAAACTGCGTCAGTACCTCGCCTGGAAAGCCCCAAAGCCCGCGTCGGAGAGGGAAGTGCGCAAGTACCTAATTGGATTGACAAGTTAAGGAAAGCCCCAAAGCCTGCATCACCGGAACACCGCACGCAGCGACCAGCCGCGCGAGTCCTGGCCCAGCCACTCATACCCACCGCTCTGGGGTCTGCCGAGTCGCTATGTCGCCTCGCGGATTGGTACTCCCGGAGGAGAGCAGCAGCTCGCCAACTTGGGGGTAGGATGTAGTTACGGCTGGAACTGCAACTTTTCGGTCGAAAATAATCAGACTGCAGCTCGAATGTATACTATACACAAGACAACTGCCGCATGGCGCTCAGCCCTGCGACGCCACACCCAGAAAGCCGGTTCAATTTTCCCGGCTCATACGAAGCATCGCTAAAGGCAATAAAATGAACAGCAAAAGACGTCACGGGCCTCACCATAATAGGGTTGGATTTAATATCAATTCTACGGGTGTACCTACCACCCCGAGACGTTTCAACAAAATTTATCGTTATATCGCCTCGAGATGACCGTAAAGAAATTTTTGACGATACAAATCCCCATATCAAGGTCCGCCACTACCCGTCAGAGCTCGACCCTTACGGCAGGGTACTGAGAAAAGACATCCAGCGGGCACCCCTGACTACCAAATTAAGACGGATTTCTCCATCCACCCGTTTCGTTCCGGGCTCAAAGTGGCTTGCGCGACCTCTACCTAATGTGATAACGCAGTATTCCATAACCCGGAAATATAGCGGACCCGAGGCATCCTTTACTCGGGTGGCCAACGGGCCATTTCTAAGAATAGGTGACATTAGGTCAACATCTACCTCCGCGTCTTAGGAGGCATACATTACCAGGCCCCTCCGCGTTAGAGTCGATTAACAACACGGCCGGTAAACCGACCAGTGCGTCAGCCGTCCAGTTGCGCCCGAGGTTCCGTCCCCAGATCCACAGCACAACGGTTTCACTGGGTTATTCCCTCATTCTTGGAAGCTCCCGGATAGGAGTTGCCCCGCGAATTGAGCCGACCAGACCAGAAAGCGGCCATCAAAGCCGATGTTACACGGAACCCTTAGGAACCCTAAGTAGTTTGCCAGTATACGTTCGGCTGCGAGGCGGAGCCCACGTCCGCAGCCGTCGCCAATCCTTTGATTTTCGAAGTGCTCTTTGAGCGCCACAGAGTCCTGGAAATGCTGTGAGCTGAGACTTTAGATCGTCCTGACAAGTTACGATGCCAAACTCGTCGCTGTAGCCGCAGATCTTCGCTCTTGGCTGTATGGTGCATCGTACCATCTCGCTCTTCGGTAGCGCGCTGCCCTACTCTACTTCCGCCGTCGTGATGCCGCGTTTGACGTTTAGCGGGCTAGCTATTTCCACATTCAAGCGTCCCTGCCGGCTGCATAGAAACCGTAAATGTTTCTATGGAAGCGCTCATTACATGCTGTACGGTGTCGATTTCGTGTGCGGATGAATTGCTATTTCTGCTCAGTTGATTGTGCGTAAGGTAAGATAAGATAAATTTATTTCTACATAAAAACTTAGCCTTAATACATGAAGTTTATATACCTAATATTGACGAATATTGACATATATGTTGCCGAATACAAAAATTTACAACATAATTGTTGATCGCTAAGTTAGAATATAACTTAAGGCTTGTAGTTCTGTAATCAAGGGGACCCCTAAACTAAGTAACAAAAAAATACTTTTGTCTTAGGTATCTAGTTTATAAACGTGGGTTGATGCTTAAATAAAATAATGTGTGTATAACAATAAAAGAGTTTTACAGCACAGTTTGACTTATTCTCTAGTTTAAATGCTGCCTCGTTATTAGGCGTTTAAAATCTGCATCGTTATTGGGGGTTTAAATGATGTCTCGTTATAACGGTTTTCAGTATCTTCGTATGTTTTTCCTTTTAGTCAGTCTTGTACTGTTTTTTTACATTTCATTTGGTTCATTGAGTAAATGAACAAAGTGAAATGTAAAATGAATGAAATTGAAATTAAAATTGAAATATTTATTCTCAATATGATTTCATATTGAGAATAAATAGTGGAAGTCTTGTTTTACATATTTGTTTGTTGTGGCGATAAAATGCAACACTTCCACTCCGTGAATTAAAAACTTTCCATTTTTTACTGCGAATATAGGTTTTATATACATGACGAATTTAATTAATATGAGGCCACTCTTCATCAGTTATCTCATTTTTTCAGAATTTTAAAATGTACGTTTTCTGTGTAAATGAAGTTTAAATCAAACTGGCAGAAACCCGATTGGGATAATAGAAATCGTCCCATTAAACCCGATCTCATGAACATGCATTGATTTGTAAACAAGCAAAAAATTTAAATAAAGATTCATACTAAAATCCAATTACTGTGATCAAAACACTTACAATGGTAAAACCGAAATTTTAACTTTTGTTTCCCGCTCAGCGTATTGTCTCTTGTAAACATCCCCGAGTAAACGAGTACGACACGTACACGTTCGCATGGAAACGTTTATCGTGTAGAGGCACACGAACGAGTAGCTGGCCGTACGCGGACGCTGCCTTTAATGATGAAATTTATTACTCTTTTATTAAAATTGGTACGTCTGAAAGCTGTAACTGACACACTGTGCGGATACGAATCGTAGCCGGTACCTGCCGCAATATCAACGCAGGCAAATTAACTTATTTATCGCGTGGAAAGAGGAAATCGCTCTTGTGACGAGATAAATGGATCGGTGGCAGCGCAAGGTACGAAAATAAGGTGATTTATAATATGATATGAGGTACAAACCGATTGTTGTCAATGTTAGCGCATATCACAACATAATCCTAAAATGCCAGAATCAATATAATCTTAAAGATTTCTCATTCGATTCTATTTTGACAATACCAGCATCTTTAAAGACAGCCTCAGAAGTCAGCAATTCGATGAACTAATCATCGAATGGAATAAAATCTGGATATATTTCCCCCATAATTAGCTTCGAATGCGAATGCGCATTTTAGCTACATATTATGCAATGAATGCAAATGTATTTATTTAGTCTAGTTTAGCTAAGTTTGCCCTAGTGGTCCCTCGCACACCGGCTGAAAAATGAGTTCACATATAAGATACAAGATCATCAAAAACTCAATACGAGACAGAAAATGAAATTGCTTTGTGAAAGAATATAGCCGCTATACCACACCTAACATCGTGCATTAACGCATTGGTGCATCGGTGCGATAAATGGCAATACATGTGGTCTGAGGCAGTGTGTAAGGGACCGAGATTGTTGACGCGTCCTGTAAAAGTTTAATAAATTAAATTACAATGGAATATAATGCACTCTAAAACAACAATTTCTCGGTGCGTACTCTCCAGGTGGCAACGAGTCAATCTTCTCCTGCATGTGTGGAATATTTATCTCCGGGAATTTTATTGCAAATTTTAGGACCATAAAACACGTGATGCTTTGTCCAAATTCAGACAACATACAAGACCCAGAGGAAGCTCGGGTGATGCGATTTTGTTGCACGGCAAGTCAATCGAGTTTAATGGTGAAAAATACTAATAATATATGCTGTACTTTTGAAAATAATATCTTAAATTTGGAAAATGATTCCTGAGGTCAAATGGAGGCGAAAATGGAATGTAATTTTTTCCTGTTTTTTGGCCTTCTCTATTTTTAAGATCGTTTCCTCCATTTGGATTATCAAGTCAGTTTTTTGTGTAGAATATGCTCCATTAAAATTCTCCTAATATAAAAAATAGTTTTTTTTATTTTCTTCATTACTTAATCTTGTGAATCTGTGAATCTTGTGAATCTGTTATCTTCGCAGAATATGGTGTATATTTCGCGTATGTCAGATTCAGTTCCTTGAAGAGGATGCCGGATGAGTATAGGCGTGTCTTTGATAATGCAATTTAATGTATTGGCTGAGCGACTGAGCGAGAAGTACGTATATTCTTCTAATTGTGTGTATATCTAGGACTCGTCGTAGGTATATATGTACTTGATAATAATTATAATCTCTGGATTCTCCCGCTTAGATCTTCAATGTGTTTATTCCATCACAGATTTCGATGTATTTCCACCTCAAGGTATTTCAAAGTTTTTATTTGTTGTGTTTCTATAACCACTATTAAAATAGAAATACTGCTTCGAAACTTTTGCCTGCTTCCCGCCAATGGTCCTTCCTCGACTCAGTTCATCTGATGTCTATATACATCGGCTTCGAGACGTTTTCAGCAGTGTATCGGAGTTGTCTGCTCGCTTTGTCCATCGGCTCGGTGACAGAGGCAGTAAAGGCGCACGCGCCGCCTTTCACCGCCCTTAATTTTGCAACGCTTCCGAAACCGTCTCGCTCGCTCGACGCCAGGCATTCGGATATCAGTGTATGGCGCAGATACTCTTTTCAACGAAATGAAAAAATCTGTATTTCCACGTGGCTTTTGCGCGGGTTGCGGCTGACATTTAAATATTTTAGGAATTTTCCACACTTATTTTTATTATTTTACTAAGAAATAAATAGATCGACCTTCACAAGCTGAAACAGTGCGCTACCGCGTCTGGGTAGTAAATTACACTGATTGGAAAGAACCGACAGCGCAGGGTTTTGAACAATTATCGTTGCCCCTCCCCTGCCTCCTCCTCACGACTTTCACTCGCGATGCAAATCGTACTGGCGACTTGACTATTTATGTATATGCTAAGAAATGGCTTTGCACTTTTATCTCTGAGGATACTAAAATAGTTTTAGAGTTATTAAGGCGAGACAATAGGCTTGATTGCTTTTCTTCGTGAACTAATATCGGAAATTAGTTCATGTGAACGAGACAGGGCAATACATTAGAGCGGAATGTAAAATGAACGGCTGTGAATTGTCCGCATTAAAACTACCCACCGAAAATAAAGTAGCTAAATCTAAGACCGTACCAAATATGGTCAGACTTATTAAGATAGCTTTAAGTTCAACAGGTTTTGATGCGGGCAAATTGACGATCTTCAATTAATATTTCGCTCCAACGTATTGGCATATTATTAAATAACTTATATATTTCACATCAAATAATGTATATACATATATTTAATAATAAAATTAATGTAAATCTTGAATTTATTTTATTCTTGCTCTATCTCGTTGGCATGAACTAATTTCCAAATTTATTTCACGAAGAAACGCAATTGGGTCCAATGTATATTTTTTCCTAATCATCCAACATTTTATACTGGTACCCGTATGTTTCGGTCCCATTTTGAAGACTTTTCACGTCAAAAGGTCACTTCTAGATCAACGAGCGATCGATCGATTAAATCTGTTTCGGTGTGCGTGCAGCGGCGTACAATCGTCTCAATCTATTTAATAAAATCAGTAATAGAATCAGCGAAAGGTATAATTTGACGGGTGCACGTGGGCGAGGCGAGGCGTAGTGAGGCGTGTAGAAGGACAACCAGCATAAGGCCAGCGAGGCAAACGCGCGGCATCCCTCACGAAGCAGCCATCCGTATCGAGGATGGGTCTCGCTTCCCCATCGGCTTTCACCCGCACGAGAGACAGGTGGGCCATGGCACTACACCTCCTCTCCACGAATTATGCAAGCGAGCGATAAGGCTTTCGATTCCAATTGCGTCTCGGGCGATCGCGCCCATTTTTAGCGTCCACCCTGTTCCTAATCCCATCATTCATTCATCCCGTCATACTAAGACTGACTGATAAGTATCCGAGACGAGTGATAGATAGTGGTAGTAGCTTTAAATACACATGTTTCCATAGGCAAGTTTCATCATTTACAATAGCAAATATCAAACTCGGCAGGGGGAAAACCCCTGCCAAGTTTGATATTTGATGATTACATGGCTTCGGCCCATATGATTACATGCCGACTTCTCGTTATTTTTGTCTGAACAGACGGATCAATCCCAGGCGACATGAACCACATTTTACGCGTCTCATCGTTGTCAACAACTTTTCTTTTTGCTATTTCTACCGTTTAATTCCGTGTTAAGCAGTAACAGTGTAAAAAACGTAAAATTCAAACTTTTTGGTAATACTCCTACATTTTATTCCTAGATATCTAACGAATATAACTTTTGTGGTTGTATTTTGGCTGGCAGCTAAGTGCGGGCGGTGTGTTTGTGGTATGTCTGTCTATGACTATACTATTTTCATTCCATTGAAACCACTCTTTCGCAGTATTAGGAGAATATATTACTTATATACATATGTAGGCAGATTCTAAAACAGAAATATTTAAGAATTTCCGATCGCCGTCTATCGGCTGAAATCCTAACCACTTACAAGAAAGCCTGTGGCATAGTGAAGCAATTTATTTTGTCAAAAAGCAATGTAAAATAGCAACGAGAGCAGCGGTGTGTTTGTTGTCTCTCTGTCTGTAGGTGTACCATTTTTATTCCATTGAATTTACTCTTCCGCAATATTAGGAGGATTTATTCTAGGCGTCGAATTCTATAACAAAAATATTAAAGAATTTTCGATCACCGTCTACCGGCTGAAATTCTCATCACAACGAAAGAGACTTCCTATAGAAGCATGGTCCCCTAATACATACGTTTTGCTATTTTGGCATAGAGGTGGCAGCCGCAAACTTAACTGACGAAATAAAAAAAACCTGTAGGTCGTACAGACCCTAAAATCAACTGGTCTCTGCTCATTGGATTAACAATAACTATCGATTGACGAAATATTTTTTTTAAATCAGACGTAGATTACTCGAGTTATTGTGCATAGTAATAAAATCTCGCAGGATTGTAAGACTTGGCCCCCTCGGGGTGGGTTGACGTAATATTAACATTACGAAAGAGCTGTACATGTTATAGATTGCGGAAGTGGCAAAGTCGAACCTATATATATATATTAAATGAATGTTTTTTTTGTTTGTTTGTCCCTTATGGATTCCTAAACTACTAATTCGATTTGAAAAAATCCTTTTGCTTTGGATAGCCCAGTTGTTGAGAAAAATTTATAATGTAAACTTAGGTTTCCACGAGAATTTTTCACGGGAAGTTTGTTTGTACCTTTTGCGTTCCTATACTACCAGTACGATTTGAGCAATTCTTTTTGCATTAGATAGCCCGCTTATTGATGAAGGTTTCCCATGGGAACTTAGATTTTCCACAGGAATTTTCCACGGGATAGTTGTTTGTCCACTATGCGTTCCTAAACTACCAGTCCGATTTGAAAAAATTGTTTTTGCATTAGATAGCACATTTATTGAGGGACTTTGCCCATGGGAATTTAGGTTTGCCCTCAGAAAATTTTCACGGAAAGTGCAATTGACGCAAGTGAAACTACTGAGTATTGTTGACACAACAGAAAGGCAGTGACATTGACTGCTTCAGTTGCGTCGTCGCACAACTCTAGTACCTGACCAGAGCGACTTTTCATCTCAAAATGGGGGGTTGTGTAGCGGACCACATAACTCGATACCTAACACACTACACGGAAAGTCTCTCAACTCAATACCTAACGCGCCACAAAGGCACGCCGCGCGGAAGCGGTCAAAACAAGTACTAAATACCTAACGCACCACAAAGTAATACCGCTCGGGAAGCAATCATAAATAAATACTCGACACCTAACGGTGGCATTGCAACGCATGCTGGGTAGTCTCTAGTATGACATAAAAAATTAAAAAAACCAAATATGGCACCGTCATAACATTTTATGTTTTAAAAGGAAAATCAGTAACTCAGCTTAAAGCGAAGATGGATGCTGTTTTGAGGGACTCTTCGCTTTCGATTGGCATGATTTACACTTGGGTGAATGTTTTTAAACTTGGTCGAAAGGCTTGTGAAGACACAGAACGCGGTGGTCGGCCAAAAGAAGTGACGACTCCAGAAATTATTAGACTGAGAAAAAATATGCACATGGGGTCCTTAAATGTCGATCGATCTAACTGCAATAATGGCCAAACGAGGACATGGTTTCATAAATACGCTACGCCATGCTTCATAATGTATGAAGAATATTGGCTTAAGGCCATTGCCGGCATATCAAATGTCATTGCCGAATTAACCTTTCTGGCAGAGGTATATCAGGAGTAGTCTAATAACGTAAAAGTCCTCAGTTGTCTTGATGTAGCCGTTTTCTTATAGATTATATGAGGCGTCAATATCGACCGTTATATGCATAGGTACATACTTTCATGACTATCCGTTGCATTTGGACGTATACGAAACACATACAACACAACGGTTTTTTTGGACTATTTATGATGACTCTCGAATTTCGCCCTGCTGTGGAATAATTCATAATGGATTTTCCATTTAACAGTGAGTTGGGATACATTGCAATGATGTTACTGTTATAACATTACGCATAATGGCATTATTTCTAATCTAAAATTTAACGGTCTTTGGCATTCTTACGTAAACATTTCGGACTACTTATGACGATTCAGACATTTCGCCCTGCAGTGGCATCATTAATAAATAGCGTTTCCATATATGACAATGCGTTAGGATCAAATATAATGGTGTTACTATTATAAAATTATGCATAATGGCGTTACGTCTAATCTAAAACAGAATGCTACATGGTAATTATACGATACATAGTAAAAATATACGATGCATGGTAAAATTACGTAAACATGACATACTATATAGAATTACAAGGGTAACACAATTGGTCTAGCCATTTTCGTTTCATCATTGCGATTGGTAAAATTATTTTTCTCCGTGTACTAACTAATTAATAAATACATAAAACAAGGGGTGGGTAGCGGCGGTGGCTTTAAATAAACTTTGCCATACATAAGTTTCGTCCTTCACAAGAAAACATTTCAAATATAAACACATTACAGTAAGAAAATAAATGACAGAGTGAGAGAATAATTGATTAGAATAGATAAAAGAATAGATATTTGTTTGATAGAGAATAACAGATTGATCATTTGACAGAATAAATGACAAGTAAGTGACAGATAACAGAAGTGGCATAGTCGAATGTAGAACTCAAAATGCTTGTGCTCGGTTCTGCTTCAATATTCCTCCCCATCATCCCTTGTCTCAATTTCTCTTCAGGGCATCCATGCTAAGCGTGAGTCAGCGACGGTAACTTCAACTCGCAGCCTACGTCTTAAAAGTCCCGTCTGAGCAACCGTGATAACTCCGCTCATTGATGAACTGATCCCGGAACCGCAACACTAACTCCACTCGAGCACGTGAGCATCTCGCAATTACCCCTAAGTTTAAATTAACATGTTTTAAAGGGGAGACTATCTACTATTTGGTGGCTCTATGGAATCGATTTAGAGTAACATTACTGTTCAAAATTCAACATGAACGAGCGCTTATGCGTAACGGCCAAGACTCGTAGGGACAAAGGTCCTGGAAATCAGGTCAGCTGATCTGAGGACATCCCTATTGGAAACTTTTGCAGACGCATCGTGTATAGGCTTTACCGTTATAAATATAAAGTTTTAAGAATTTCTTTGATGTCGACCTTTACTTATGTTTTATTAATAGGTACTCCAATAATTAAAAAAAAAAACAGAGGTGTCGTGGGACACCTGATAGGAGCGAAGCTCTTAACTAATTCAATGTTTATTTTAT
>JAOPUG010000036.1:21995734-22010393 GCA_027564375.1 Micropterix facetella | reverse complement strand
CCCAACACACCGCCGCCCGCGGCGCGCCCGGCGAATTGTTGGGGATAAAGGTTCAGATATGCGAAAAATCTTTAAAAAATATAATAAAATATATATAAAATTTCCCAGATCCCGATTGCAGCGCTACCTACCGGATCCAATTGTGAATCTAAACCATTCAGGGATCCACTCAAACACACACAAAAAAAATCATCAAAATCGGTCCAGCGTTTAGAAGGAGTTCAGTGACATAAACACGTACAGAAGAATTATATTTAGAAAAATGATAATCGTATTTAAGTATATGTGTATTGTGTATTTATCATATTATTATATAAATACGAATAGGTATACCTATACAACGAATATTCTATTATATCTTGTATTATTAGTATAGATTTTGTATATTAATTTGTATTATTGTTATTATGAAATTTTAATAAAGTACATTTAATACGTCTAAAAACAAATTGTTTATCATGTTAATTAAGTTAGCTATAATATCAAATTTACTTCACTTACTCTCTTTATTTATTGTGACCTAACTAGATACGTGACAGTACAGACCTCAATTTTTCCGAGTTACTGTATAACATCTTTAACAATGTAGCCAAATGTACAAAAAATATAAATAAAGTATTTAAAAATAATTTAAAAAGGTTACTGTAAGAATTACCCATCCGGGTACCTCGGCTTCTGCTAGTTCAAGACTAAAATCGATGTTTCAATTGTTCTCAGTGCTATTCAGGCTACGCTCTACAAATCAAAATGCCACGGCACATACTGATGAACCGTCTCCAGGCCGCCCACGTCTCTCCAGCCGCCCTACACAGCCCGCCGCCCAGCAAGACACCCACGCCGCCGCCCCAGGCCGACCACTCGCCCAAGTCTGAACCCTACTCCCCCGACCGGGGGGAATGCCCTCTCTCGCCTCCCGTGGAGAAAGAATCCTATTTGTACGAG
The DNA here is from genome assembly GCA_027564375.1 of Micropterix facetella. NCBI lineage: Eukaryota > Metazoa > Arthropoda > Insecta > Lepidoptera > Micropterigidae > Micropterix > Micropterix facetella. The sequence goes on along the minus strand of JAOPUG010000036.1, from coordinate 22,009,451 downwards.
CGGGAGCGAGATCTGAGGTTGTCTCTCTTATGCGAGAGGGAGAGAGAAAGACTGAGTGCCATCTCCTTTGCGGCGTCAGCGAGGGACCTGGCTTTCGGGAATGGACTCAAAGATTATGCTGGTGCTAGAGGTAATAATAACACCAAACTCTTTATAACCACTTACGGAGAACTTATTGCTACATGACAATATCTTGCATAAATGCGCGCATTGTGGAAATAAAGACTAAAATGTTATTGGCGTATAAATAAATAAATGTAGTGTGTCTGTGTAAAATACACATAAACTACTAGATATAAATTTAAGAATGCACGAAGAGAAGGAAATGGGGGAGGAAGGAGAGGGAATGGAAAGAACTGATTACGTCATAGATAGGTGAGTCTTAAACGATTTTAAAATTTGCTCGGAGATTGTTCTGGAACTACAAGAGTATATAAGAGTAGAAATCAGTATTATGGTGAGAAATTCTCAGTAAATTATCAGAGACTGACAGAAGCATGAGACAGCTGGAACTTAATGTTCAAAAAACTCGTGGTGATATAGGATAGTGTTGCTTGGGAGAGAACACCATAGAGTAGTGCAAGTATATAAACATGTCTCTTTTTTTTATTTTATTTTTATTGTGTAAAGGTTTTTCAAAGTTTCTAGAGCATTGTTTCACTTCAACCATTTCTGGTCTATTGTGATCACCTACTATCGTTCCGTGCTAAGTCTTGCGCCATTTCAGAACCGCAGTGGGCTTTTGGCGCTGGATTATTTTACCTCTTTGGTTTGTAGGTAGTAGCCATACAGGTGCGTGTTTCTTTTAATCATCAGTGGACCACATTGCACGAAAGGCGCATGAGAGTTTCCTCTGCATCTAGGCAGAACCATCACACTAATGTCCTGGAGCTTAAGGTTGTACATGTGTCTGTTCTGGTCCCCAATTCCCCCTTGAGCAACCTCATCAGCATGCGTAGATTGTTCCTATTAAGTGCTGAAGCCTCGTCTTACGGTCGTAATATTTGATTAGCGCATTAGAATAATTCAAGCCTGGCATGTTGTTCCAGTGGTTAAATGATTGTTCCAAACATAGTTTTGGGAGTATTAGGTTTGCACAGGCTCTCTGGTACGCCACAGCAAAGTTCATGACCGTATAACGTTCACTTTGCTCCTGCCTTAGCAAGTTCGTCAGCTCATTCATTGCTTCAATTCCTGTATAACTGGGAACCTATCTTAGAACTACCCTGTTATTTTCGCTCAGGGAGTTCAGCAGTACCACGCAGTTTTGCGCCAGCTTTAAACTAATAATAACCGAGGCTAGTGCATAAAGATCGAGCGGCCTGGCTATTCGAGTGGATATAAATTCGGTGGTTGATGTAGTTCTTTTGGAGGAAAAAATGTCTCCTTTGGTACATTGGTATATTTTAATTATCAGATCTTTTTAACTTTACTCATTGTTTATAGATTTTTTTTCTTCAACAGAGTTGGGAGCCCTGATGTACTACAATCCATTAGTGGCTTATTCTCCGTATATGTGGCCTCCTCTACTCTTGCAGTATTCAACTCCCTCAAGCATACCTAACAGAACATCGTCACCCGATAGAGCAACTAGCAGTGATCATGGATATAATTCTCCCAAGAAAATGGATGATGACGGTAAGCAAGATTGATTGCTAAGTCCCCTAACCCAACCCGCCGTCGAAACCGTAAAACAATAAAACGCTCCTATTATTAAACCCCTGATTTCAAAGCACTTCAATTTTGATTGAACCCCTTGACAATTATTGTCGGATTACAATCAACTTTCAATCAGGAATATTAATTTACGGTTTACCTATTTCTTTAGTTGGAAGTTTCATTCCGTAATTGTCGACAATCAGTGTAGATAGGTATATGGTTATTTTACTACAGGACAGACTAAACGCTCTAGTCGAAGACAGGTGGGCGGAAACGATAATATACCCGGAATATTCCAATTTTATGAATTACATACTCGACGTCGTCTACGACGACGTCGAAAATAATATGAATACTTATATTGATTAATTATGAAGCACTTGCCGTCTATTGATTCAGCTTCTTTCCTTTGTTGCATAATATATTTATAAGATGCCACTTATCTATTTGTACTTAATTATAGGTATATACATAAATGGGTCGAGTGAAAGTACAATAAGGGTGGGTAATACCTGTGTGATTGGAATGGCTCTGTCTACTTGGAATGTTCTCTTCATCGAGTTGGAAAATAAATAGCTTATTTGCAATATGCTGAAGTAACTGGTAGATAATATGATTTAATTAAATAAATAGGTGTCAGCCAGGTCATCAGAAGATAAAGTCCGTACCGGATTAATCCGGATTAAGCTTTATGAAGATCCTCGACAAACGAAATCTCGAGGCTCGATCGACCACCCAGATTTAATTATACGAATTAGGTAATTTAAAGGATTCAAATTTGCTAAAAAAAATAATCATCTATCAACAGTTTAATCCCAAAACAGTATGTTTTTATTCCGCGGAGAGGACCAGTTTTAGAGTTTTTCTTTTTTATGTTATGCTCCGCAGGCCATTTTTTTTAAATGTGTTAAATACCAACAATAACAATATGGATATATTTTTTATTTATATTAGAACTACAGAAAAAAATGTCATTTTTTTCATCATCATAACGCAACTATTATATTAATATAATTTAGTAACGGGCCATGACTTTACAGATATCTAACTACCAACTCTATTACACTCGTAGACATAGACATTTTCTATTAGTCATAGACAAATCTAACATTAAAATTTGCAAGAATCATTCCGCTGAAATATCATTTTCAAAATATATCTCTTACCCTCGCAAAACTTCAAATAAGTTGAGTCTATTCTACCTAAGCAATTGTCAAATTAATACATTACAAACTAGTTTTAAATATGGATATAATTTTGTATTTATATTGTACTAGATGATTGCAGCGCGCCTGAGAGGCCCGTCAAATAGATCGAATTTCGAACGTTACAGGGGCCACACTCCCCTGCTGCCCCGATGCTGTCCATTGCTGCCCCCCCTGCTACCCCCCTCCGCCCTGCCCATACCCCCTCGCTCACAGCGATACAGATTCAGTCAGTGAATCATTGATCAGCGTAAATATATATTGCGATTACAACTACAGAAAAACATATATTGTAATATTTTTCATCATCATCATTATATAATTGCCATTATATAATTTAGTAACGGGCTATGTCTTTACAGACATATACTAATTCTATTACAGTCATAGACATAGTAATGTGTAACATATTAAACTTTGCAAAAATAATTCCATTGAAATATCATTGTCAACATATTGATTGAACCGCGGCATGATAGAATCGGTTACCGCGGCTAAACCTCAAATACATTGAGTCTTGTCTTTTGATAATTCACGGCCTCTCTAGATTTTTTTTGCAAATTATACATCAACAAATTATATTTACACCAATTCATTGTTTTTTTAAATTAAAAGTTGGTTAGTAAGGTTAAATAAACTGAACACCATATCCGGTTTCGTCTGAATGTGGCTTAGACAAGGATTAATTAATCCGTTGGTTTAATAATTGGCATAGGTTAAAAGAGTATTTTAATAATGTAATCGAAATAAAACATATGTATTTGATGATGCTAAAGGAGAAATCGATATAGGGGAGTCCTTAGGGCGGTGCCTACTTGGTCTTTAGTTATTGGATCAATTCAAAGAAAAAGTATATCTCCACGCACGGTTTGTGAAGTAAAGTGAGCCGCATTCAAACGGCTATTAAATGTCATTTACCTTTACTGTATCTTTTTTACGCCCCGTTTACAATTTAACACTTCCTCGGTGGTGTGATAAGGCGAATAACTTCGCTGCAAGCGTTTCGTCGAAACGGAATAACAAGTATATGAGCGGGAATCATGTTCATTATCTGCTGACAGACGAGGGACAGAAGCATTCAGCCACGACCTCCCTCTTCCTTCATTTCCAATGCTGTTTATTTGAGTAGGCCTCATTTGCTTGTTAACGATTGCGATAATAGCCGGTTTACATAGCATGACAACTGAACAACGAGAGAAATCGAATATTTATAATACGATATAAAGAAACTGGCACCATCAACCGATAAGTAACAACGGGGTTTTACCTAATAAGATACACTATAATCATAGAAAAACTTTAAAAGAAATTAAAGAAGAAATACACGGCAAAGGGGCAGTAGCTTTCCTTTCACCGGTCGGTCAATTATTATTATAACGCAGCAGAAAGGGGATAGGCAGTATCCGAAACACGCCTGGGGCCAAAAAAAAAATAACTATATATAACCAATAACCATATATAAGATAACAAATAACCAAATATTTAGGCCATACTGAAAGTTTCTGCATTATGATAAAGCAAATACTGGGCAGTTTGCCCAGTATTCTTTAGAGATCTCCTCAATATGTTCTCGAAACACTACCACCGCTTCTGGGGTTGTGAATCGTATGACTTGAAGTTATCCTTAATTGTTGGAAAGATGCAAGGTCTGCACAGTATGGTAGATGTGTCATCACTTCCACGTTTGGGGTCTTCAAAAACGCGGAGTGGGTGGATGCATTGTCGAATTGGAGGACTATCTGCTGCGATGGCGTTTTTCACGAACTTTTTCTAAAACACTGGGCAAGCAAATGTCAACGTACCAATATCCAGTGACTGTTCTTTGATTTTCAAGTGAAATTGTCGTGTAATGTCCCGTCTTGCTAAAAAAGAAGCAACTATCATTTTACCAGTGCTTCGACCTTTCTTGACTTTCATCGGCAAATCATCCAAAGGAATGACCCACTCCGCAGATTGTCTCTTACTTTAAGGTTTGTAACCGTACACCCAGCTTTCTTCTCCTGTTACGATATCATATACAGCTAATGATTGCCCTCACCACTACAACTTCCGTTAACTCATGTGGTATATCCATCTCTACCAAAGCTTCCGAACTTTCAGGTGTACGTGCAAATATTTTGCAATTGGCTCATGCCGATGTTCAATGTTGTGCGAATTTGCTGACATGTAATTTTTTTATATGCTTGAATTAGTTGTCGTACAACATCAATATTGGTATCTGTCACCGCTGTTGCCGGCCGGCCTTCGCGTGAATCGTCTTGGAGATGAATACGTCCACGTTTGAATTCATTATACCAGAAGTACATAGAGATACGAGATGGAGCCTCATCGCCAAATGCCAATTGAAGTCTATGGCCAATTTTTTGTTGACAAACCACAACGAAAATCGTTAAAAATCATACATTGAAAATTTTCTCAACTTAAATCAATCGTTAGGTAAACATGCAATTTTCAAGATGATGCCACAAATAAAAAACAAACGACAACGTAAAACAATTAAAAAAATATATACCTGAAAATAGATTAAGAAGATCCACATTAGAACGAAATAAAAGAGAAGTATTCCATGTTATTAAGTTTAAGCGCAATGGATGTGTGTGCAAACTTTTTGTAGGTGTACAAGGAGGCGTGAAGTGAACGGCGCACTTCGTGAGCGAGTGATGTCGCTCACTTCATTTTCTCCTTGAGCCGCTGCCTTCTGCGCCCTCTAACGGGAGAAAAAGTGGCACCATAAATCACCTTAGACAACACTACTTATTTAATATCTGAAAAACGATATGGCAAAAAATGTATTATTAATTGATTTTGTTTCAGAATGTTATTCCTGTATAGATTATAAATATATGAAACTGGTATAAAATAAATTAAAAAATATAAACATCTAATAGGAAACAAAACAAGTACCCATACAACTTTCTAGCAACAACGATGAAATGGTATGACCTTATCGTCTTTGTCTTATGAATTACTAACTGACCTGGAGGTGAAACCTTTTAATCCTACAAAGAAAATGTAGGTTCGGCGAAGCTTAGATCTGATTACGTATCAATCGCATTCTAGGCACTGTCACCACTAAAATATCCAAAGAATCAGCATTGTCTTTATAAGGAGTCTTGGTTCAGTAAAATAATTAGGAGTAGTTACCATGATGAGAAGCAGTACATACTTCTTGTGAATCACCTTCACTATTGTCACCGTCTAAAACGCAGACTAACTCTTAACTCTCATTTACGTTTTAATTCCTCTTTGTCAACAGAAGATGACAACCTACCACTCAACCTATGTACGAAGAACCGCAACAACGTCTTCCCAGGTAGTATATGGTCACCTGGAAGCCTCTGCGAAAGAGAAAGGTCGACCTACGATGCTTATCGCCGCTTCGAGTCAGCAGCTCATCTATCGAGAAGTCCAGAACCGTCCAGCAGACCAGACTCCACCGGAGTAGGGGACGGGATCATCAACGGCAGGACAGACATCAGCGACTCCACGAGGAGATGCTCGTCAAGTGGCAGCTGGGAGACAGAACCAGAAAACAATACTAGTATGAATATCATAGAGAACATCACTGGACGGCTGCTCGGAGGAACTGCGAACGGGGCTATGAAAGGAGATGGAGGCAGGTCGGAGAGGAGCTTTCAGGTATGTCGTCAAAGTATGTTTATTTTTAACCATTAACAAAAAGACTCTCGATTCGATTCACAAATTATTCACACATCTAATATAATCGAATAACTAAATCAATACAGCAGATATAATCTCGAAATCAGTACTCGAATCATACTAAATATTATGGAAGAAAGGAGTGAAAAAGATAGACACTAAATAGTACTATTCACTGCCTTCACAATCCCAAACCCTCTATCTCCTACTTTCCTATATCGCTTCTAAGTTGGTAGTATATTGGTCGATTGATTTCCTTTTTCCTCCCTTCCTTAAAGGCGGGTGCTCTTCAATTTTCAAACTGTGTCCACTCGTGTTTTCGGTTTATCGTCTTAGGAGCACTCCTGGCTGAGGTGGATCAACTAATTAATTATTTCATTTCGAAAAAACAATAGGGATACGCGTCTAATGGAGGATTTTTTTATCTCTGCAAGAGAAAAGTCTAAATGCATCAGACTGATATCATATATTTATGAAAATTAGCTGAGGTCCAATAAAAGACGTAATCATCATAACCAATCAAGATGATTAAATATTATAAGTTCAACGGCCTGCCTGCAACGCCATCTAGAGGTGATATATAACCGCAGGGTCGCCTAAATCGGCATGTAGCTGTTCCTGCGCAAATATTCAATGTCAAAAGATTTGAATAGTTAACCTTGGCGGTCTGAAAGTACACATCTGCAGATATATTGACAAAACGTCTGTGCAAACTAATTACCATTATTTCAGCAGACTGCAGGTGACGCAACATTCCCAATAATCACGCTCGATAAGGTAGACGAAATGATTTACATAATTTCTTGAAATAATTTTTTCCAAAATGCCAAAAACAAACATACAGAGACAAAGAACGACGCGCCGTTTGGGTCACCGTCTCGTATGCTACGAATGCTAATTATGTTTGAATAACCGACAAAAGATTGTGACTGTAACTGATCTACCACAAGTATCAAAAATGTTTCTAATTTGCTGTAAGGATTTCACTATACTACAGCAGTTTTAAAAAAGTCTTCTGCTGTACTTTAAATTATAATTTTAAGTTTATTATCTGTATATGTGTAATTCAGTTTTGACTTGATAGTTTATACTTCCGACGCGCATTTTTTACTGTTTATGACTGGTCTTCCTCTGGCGCGCGTCTCTGTGAAGCGTGAAGTGACACAGCTGTCACTTTCCAGCGAAAGCACCACTATAACATTTTTACTTAAACGCGTATGGGTGTCATTACGAAATGGGACATAGACGCACCTGCTTTTTCTTACACAGACTTGTATTGATAGGCGGAATAAATTTCAATATCAATAAATCTTCGTATTAAAACACTTTATTTGGAACCCAAAAAAAGCGCAACAAATTTAATCCATTGCTTAAATCCAGATTATACATCAGATGGCGTCAACATTATGAATATTCTCGTATATTTACCACTTCATTTTCTTCTTTCATGTTCAACGAGAACATTCTTCTGTGTGTAAACATTTCTAAGGTTTCGGTCGACCTATTGGAGTTATTTTTTATTGTTTTTAATTATTTTTGCTTTTATTGGTCATTGTTGATTGTACTTTATTGTATTGGTGATTGACATTACGATTTATTTTATGGAGTCGAACATCCAAGACATATTTGTTGTAAATACTTCGTTTCCTTCTAATTCCATTTTGCTCATTTGCTACAATTGACTTTTTGGTGTTTAATAATACGATACAGATAATATTCATTATTTTATGACTTTCCTGCGCATTTCGTATTATGATTTTGTGGAATATTTTCTTATGGTACCTTACCATAATATTTAACTGAGCATAGTTTGTATTATAAAATAGTAACCGTGGAATTGTTGTATGCTCTCTGGTAGGTTATTATTTGAGTATTAAATGCTTTTAAGAACTTTACTTTACTTTACTTTCGACTTATTAAAGTAAAAAAGTCTAAATAAAGTGATTTGTGCTCTGTTATATGTATGCAAATACACTTTCTTTGATTCCTATTATTTCTAATTTAGATTTTTTATTTTCTCTGTTTGAGATGCATTCGAGGTAATCGTTATATAAAATTCACTTTTTATTTGTATCAGCCATCGTTTATTATCGATTTTATTCGTATCATCACTTTTTATTCGTATCAAACCATCTAGCTATAATTCTTCTATTACGACATCTTTTCGCCAATCACACATTTATTTCAAGTATTGGCTATAGAATCTCATTCTTCGATTTCATTGTGGATCGCTTACCTCTTCTACTTCTCTCAGAGAAAAAATCTCTGTTACTACCGCGTACTGGACAGTGTCCATGCGCAGTGGACATTTTCTCAATGCACCTTTCAGAGTAAGCCAGGTTTTTAAAACCCATCGGCATTTTGGTCGAATTGAGCTGCACTCCCTCAAAAAGATCTTCCTACCTTCGAATAGTGAGGATTACAGAATTTGAATCCGATATTTAATAAGTCGTATAGAAAGTCGATCTTTTTCTTGATTTGTGTAACCCACTTCAGACCGTCCACAATCGTGATGCCCAGATCCTGTTGCTTTTTTGGCACCTCGTAATGGCATATACGCTACATGTTATTGCTGTTTAGGATTGTTTCTGGCTATATCACGAAATATGCATTTAGCTTCATGGTATATGTTATTATTCATTCCTGAATTGTATCTACATAAGTCTGCCGGAATTTGCGAAAAGTATTGTGTCATCTGCGAAGAAACCCACGCTCACATAATATAATTTCTGCATGTGAAGTATGTGAACCTTTTCGCCAATTACGACATCTTTTCGCCAATCACAATTATTTTTTTAAAATATTGGCTATAGAATCTCATTATTCGATTTTAGTCTGGATCGATTACCTCTTCTACTTCTCTCAGAGTAAAAATCTCCGTTACTACCGCGCACCGGACAGTGCCGAGCAGCAACACGAAGACACCGGTAATTTACGTTTTCTCAAGGCACCTTGACGATAGTTGCCCTTACGAGACGTATACTTTTTTCCATTAAGGCGACAATCAAGTTTTCAAGACGCTCTTAATCAAAATTCCGAATTAAAATTTTCACCGGATCGAATAATTGAGGGGGGTAGCAATTACGCTGTGTCAAGACGCGGTAAAAATGTTGTCAGCCCGAGCTGACATTTTCGACTCTCGGCGCGAAGCCGGATTTTGTGCGACGATAGCGATTTTGTATCGAAAATTGCTAGGTAGGTTTATAAAGGATTGTGACATCGGAATAAATTTCATGTGCCTCATTGAGGCATAATGTCAAATCTTTCTTCTTCTTCTTTAGGTGCCTCTCTATTACTGGAGGTTGGCCGTTAGCTCTGCAAATGTTTAACTGTCCTGAGCCATCCGGAACAGCTGCTCTGCGCTGAAGATGCCGGTCCACTCCCTAATATTACGCAGCCATGATTTCTTCTGCCTTCCTGGGCGCCGCTTACCCTGTATTTTGCTCAATATGGGTATGTTGAAGCAGCTGCTATCTGTTATGGCGTAACAAGTACCCCATATATTCAATTTTGCGCTTTTTGACAGTGTGTAACAATTTTCGGGTCGTTCCAGCACGCTTAAGTACTTTTTCATTGCTTTCTGGGTCCAGCTTATACAAAGCATGCGACGATAACATCACATTTCAAACGCTTCAAGGCGCCGTCTGGTGTCTTCCTTTATGGTCCACGATTCGCTGCCGTACATAATCACAAACCAGATGTATCAATTCAGGATCCAATTTTCTTAGGTTGATTTGGCGACAACATGACATTTTTCTCATTTTGTTAAATGAGGCACGCGACATTTCAATCCGTGTCTTAATTTATTGATCTGAATCCCATGTTTCATTTACCCATGCACCAAGATATTTGTAATGCTGGACTCGATCTAGAAATTTACCTGCTACCGATATTTTTGGTTGTAAATCCGGATCTCTGGTTATGACTATGACTTTGGTCTTCAATATATTCATTGATAAGCCAGCCTTTTCACTGCACTCGTGAACTTTGTCCACCAATCTCTGTAGGTCTTCCTGAGTAGAGGCAATAAGAACCGTATCATTTGCATAGCGTAAATTGTTGACGAAGTTACCGTTCATTTTCACCCCCACATCAAGATTCTCTAGGGCTTCGGTCATAAGCAAAATGCATCAGAACTTAAACCCGTTATTTCGCTTTTAAAACTATTTTCGACAATTTGATAATTAATTTTAAAATAATACTTTTAAAAATGTCGCAAAAAAGTTTCATGTTTTCCAAACGGTTTTCTTGGATCATCATAGACTCGCAGTTCCGCGGGATCTAGTGGCTCCCCGAGACCTCCATGAGGGTTCCATAACTTTTCCTCACGACATCTTGTTAAATAGAAATAAATTGCAATTAACAAGTCATTGATAAGAAAACCTATATATACGAGTATTTATTTGAGAATTTAATAGATCTCATTCTTTAACAGATCATGACATCATTTTTACAGCCTATTTCCCAGACACAGTGAATTTCAAAGTTGATCCGCCTCGAAAATTAGTTCTGAACTCCTGTCTTTTGGATTATACTGAGAGACGAATCATTAGAAACACTATTATGGTTTTATTCCCTTTTTTATTTTTTATGTTTTACCACATATCGACGCGGAAAATGCGAAAAAAACAACTTTATTCCTATAGCAGATTGGATGCCTTTCCGAATTTAAGCGTCAGGGCTACCGGCTATCGGCTACATTTAGCGGAATGATTTATCAAGCGATACTCCAGCGGAGTATCGCTTGATAAATTATTGTTTGCGCGGGGATATCATTCTTACGCCCAGGGAAACTCCATAGGAACGCATTAGACCGAACACATATTATTGCTTGCGCGGTGACACCATTCTTCTGAAATCGCCCGTGACAAATAATATATTTTTTGGTTTTTTGAAAGATTATAATGAAAAAATTAAAAGAATTAAAAATATGGCTTCATCACATTTAAATCATTTACCTGGTACGTCTTACCAATATGGTTTCAAATTGTTTGCCCGTAAAGATTGCAAGAAAAATGCAAAATACAAAAAGGTGATGACTGATGAGGTAGGCACTTTAACTATCCGACATAATTTCAAGGCAAATATTAACAGCATATTGAAACAATTTCGTGATTCTAAAATCGTTCAGTTGTTTTGTTGATAATTAATTGCCTTGAAATATTTACTTGCACATGCATCACATATTATTATTTTTTTAAATAAATTTTACATTTTGTTAAATATGCTTTTCGTCCGAAATACGCTATTCGTCCAAGAAGTCCTCGAAAGACTTGTTTGCATTACACCGTATAAAGTCTTATAATATAAATAAATAATAGAGATTATCTTATCTCACTCGCACACTGAGTATAAAATATTGTCAGTGTTGGATATTTAGCCAGTGATGGCTATTCGCAAATACAATCCTAACTGCCTTACTTTTTCTAACAAAGGTTTTAACCATAAAGGTGTTTCATTTCAGACTATTATTGTTCACTTAATTCCTAACAACATTTGACTGATTTGGTTTTTGCATCAGACTGCGTCGCTAATTCAAGCTAATTTCCCTATAAACAGTAAGCTAATTTCTATATAAAAGTCTCCGATTGGGTAAAATTCTTTCAAAAATAGGGTATTTTTTTAAATCGTCTGCCATGCTATAGGAGGGGGGAAAGCTCTCATTGTCCCCAAAGCCCTCCAGCTAAGGATTCCGCCTAAATAAAGAGAGTAAACGGCCCGGTGGCACAGTGGTTAGGTCGTCTGATCTTTCATTTCATTTCAGGTTCCGGGTTCGATTCCCGGTTGAGTCACCATTTTTCGTTGGGATAAAATTAAGGGAATTGCATTTCAATTCTGTCGATCGAATGCAATAACAAGCCACACTTACACACATGTTACCCGCACACATACATATCAACAATTCATAGTAGGGTTGGTTGTAAGAGATTGTGGTATGATAATAAACCCGCCCATTGTGAAAACTTCACAATAAAGAGTAGAAACAAACAAACAAACAAACTTACTAAGGGTACAGAATCTGAAAAAGTTTGGTAACCGCAATCGTAGACTACTGGAATTCAGGAAGACTTGGTGTAGGGGGTTGATTTTTGAATCGACAGAGAATAGATCGTCATATATCTACAACTTTCGCATTCTACGCTCGTATCTCACTTGTAAATCAATAGATAATGTCATCTCATATACGACATTTTCTCTATCAAATCAAATTCAAGCCCCTGAGGATCAACGGGCGCTAGGCGACCATGGCTATCTTCTTCATTTGAATCGAAAAGTAACGACAAAAAATCCCGCAGCATCAGCCGTTAAATTTATTAAACGCCTCTCGCCGCACCTGTTGCATAACTGCAATCCAGTCGTTTTTTGTCGGATCGGCAGGCGCTGAGCCGGTCTGGCAGCTCACGACCGCTCCGATCCGCCACGTGGCTGGCGTGCCGCTAGCCATTGAAGGCATCTTCAGACCCCGCGGGCCGCAGCCTTCATCCCGTTACGCCATCGAGTCAATGGGCCAATTAACTCCTCCTCTCCTGCTGCGGCGTGCGAGTAATCATCGATGATTACGCCTACGCTACTGACCTCTTTTCTAGAATGCAAATTTCCTTCGTAGTGGATCAATCCTGATACCCTCACACCGTCTATACCTACATACGAATATAATCTATAATAATCCGTTATTATTAATCTGTGACTTCACAGAAAATAATTTTTAAAAAAGAATCACTATCCGCGTTCGTATCACAAGAAGGGACTGAATAATTTATGGTAAAATAATTGCTTTACGTTTATTACCTCATTCAATACCCTACATAATCAATGGTTATATCAAAGAGGATATCTAATATAGCATGTGAAATTGGAGACTGTCGCGGTTGTTTTGACATAAATAAAATAAACGAATATACCGTGTGAAGTTTGTAGCACCCGACATTTTGGCGATGTTGCAACCGCCCTTGTCCAGGATAGACTGAAGTGCTGTCAATCGTCGTCTGTTGTTCTGCGGGTAGACGAAAAACTGTCGCTGTTACCATGCAGATTATAACTGTCGTGGGGCGGCTGGTTCAACGCGCGTGACTTTTTAAAATCCGCAGTGCACACACCACTCAATGTATCTTGTGTTGCGGATATATATATATATATATATATATATTTGATATGTTTTGTAAAAATCTTTTAAGATTATATTCATTTATAGG
>JAOPUG010000036.1:21950524-21967280 GCA_027564375.1 Micropterix facetella | reverse complement strand
CGGACGTTTTGGAGTGGCTCGGACACGGGGTATTATAGGCATAGAGAGTTCCATATTTTTATTAGTATTACTCAAACTGGGGGGGCTTAGCCCCTCCGTTTGAGTTTGGAGGGGGCATTTGGCCCCCTCTGCCCCCCACTTCCGCGGCCGATGGTACTCGCAATATGTACCTATTATCGGTGGTTCGCTCACTATCGGTGGTTCGCTCACTATGATTATACCGCCAATAAGTACGATAAATATTAAAAAGTACAATTTATCTAGATTTCCGATTTTTAGGAAAGAAATAGTAACTACTTACGCAGCAAGGACGATCTTCGTACAATTTTTCAGAAAACCTTTGAAACCGTTTTGGAGTTATTATGGAAAATCTTTTTTTTTTTGTAGTAGCTCCCAAATTTTACCATTACATCAAATATACTTAAACGTCAGGGGACCGACTCGGATTAACTTTCTCTTAAGTAAGTAACATTAGACGAAAACTGAATTCCACAAGAAACATATAATCTTTGACTATCAAATAGTTGATATATTTACTAAGATTGAAAACTTACTGAAACAACGCTGTCCTAACGTTCGAAATTCGATTTGTAATGAAAGTGCATTATTAACATTATAATCAGCACATACTTCCAGTAGGGCAGTAGAAATAATTTACAATAATTTCTAAGGGCGATTTTTCTTTTTTATCGATTAAGAGTAGACATATTAATGGTTGTAAATTAATGAGATTTAAAGCGAAATATTACCTACATATTACCTTGATCTAAAATTTAAAAAAATCTTCATCGTTACACAAATATAAAAATACATGAATGTAATTCAAAATTAATAGTCCCAAATAAAACGAATTCACGACGTTAGACCCATCTGTTGGAAATGATTTCAAATGCAATGACGTGAACACTTGCTTGACACATTTTGTGATTTGAGGTTAGATTTTGTTGCGGACTGAAGCTGGCGCCTGCCTCCAGCTAAAGATACCGATCAATCTTATTGGGTAATGGTTAAGCCACATAGCCGAGGTTAAACCAATCAGAACCAGTTATAATTGGCCCTAGCAGCAGGGTAGCCAATATGAGGCATATTTTTAACAAGACACCAACATTATAATCGAAAATCGTCCATGAGTCTGTTGTCTATGGCTTTTTCGTCATAGGGCTAAACGAAACCATTGTTATTTCTATTTTAGTTTTTAGTTAGAATAAAAAAGAGCATGAAGTCGTTAGTTCTTAAATTGGACATATTAATTCTCAAAATTGAAACCGCATGACCAATACAAGAAGACTTTCTTTGTTTATGGAAATTGTTAAACTTACTGGTGAAAATATTTCTCAGCATATTTTTAAGGCGT
Source organism: Micropterix facetella (assembly GCA_027564375.1). Lineage (NCBI taxonomy): Eukaryota > Metazoa > Arthropoda > Insecta > Lepidoptera > Micropterigidae > Micropterix > Micropterix facetella. Next base: position 21,965,926 of record JAOPUG010000036.1, on the reverse strand, counting down.
TGGGAAACCTTAACCTGGACATTACATTGTGCCAGGGTCAAGCATACGATGGAGGAGCCAACATGAGTGGTAAAATAAAAGGTGTTCAGGCATACATATCCAACATTCTGCATTTAGCCTTTTTTACACATTGTGCAAGCCACCGACTCAGCTATCAGTACTGCCTGCACCGTACCCAGCATTAAAAATGCCGTAGGGATTATCTCAAGTGCAGCAACTTTCTATCGAGTCAGCTTAACGAATACATCTCATCGGAGAAGAAATGCAAGCTAATTTGCCAAAGGAAAAACAAAATATATTTTTTAAAAAATGTGTGACTAGATGGGTGGAAAGACATGAAGCGGTTTTTTAATTTTTTGGACGTCTTGCCATGTCTTCCTGGAATTTTGCAAAAAAATGGCTGATGAAGGGTTCACAAGTACTACACCGTTACTTTCGTTCCTACAAGCTATCATGTCGTCGGAATTTCTTGTAAGCGTGGTAATTCTCGCTGATATTTGAAGAATTATGCTGCCTTTATCTCGATCATTACAAGCCAATTGACATTGAACACTTTCACTGCAGCTTACCAATACGACCACACTCAGTCTGCAGAGGCAACGTGAAACTAGTACGAACGCATTCAAAAAACTTTTCGATCTGGCTGAGGTCCTCGCAAACGAAATTGGTACAGAAATCACGGTTCGCAGAATTACCGGCCGCCAAACAAATAGGTCGAATATTCAGACTCAGTCTATTGAAGAGTATTGCCGATTTACAATATATATTCCTTCCATACATTATTTGTTTAATGAAATATCATCCAGGTTCCCCAACACAGCTGCAAAGAATCGGATAGTTGCAAAAGCTGCTGTCCCATAACTTCAGTGACGAAGGTATTAAAGATGTTTTGCAAGGTGCTGAAGTAAACAAAGAGGACCTTCCTTATTTTTTATCTTTGAAGAGAGACCTTAGAATTTGGCAAGAGATGGGAGTAAATATAAATATTATGCCAAAGTCTATAGCACATGCCTACAGAACAGCAGCAACGCTGCCAAATATTAGACCTCTGTGTCAATTGTTGTGCACGTTTCCTGTGACTACTAGCACTGCCGAGCGATCTTTCTCCACCTTACGCCGATTAAAAACTATCTTCGTAGCAGAATGACAAAAAATCGTTTGAATGGACTGGCTTTAATGCATATCTACCAAGACATTGCGTCAAAAATGAACGTTAATGAAGTACTCGATATCTTCAGCAGGAAACACAAACGAAAAATGTAATTATTATATATGTATTTTTTAAATATTTTCATATTAATAACCTTTATATTAACATTACAAGTAAATTTCTTACATTTGTTGTATGTTGTTTGTTAATCCCAAATATGAGAACACTTTTTGCCAGTCCGACCCTTGTGCCCCTCCCAGAAAAAAAATCCTCGATCCGCCCTTGCTGGCAGGTATCGAGAATCTCATTTCAGGAGGTTCAAAATTTTAATATACATAGCTGATATTATTAGAAATCACATAAAAAAAGTGAATGAGATCGTTATTTTCTTAAATTGAAAATATCAATTCCCAAACTTGGTCTCGCGCTCCGCGAATAACTAAGCAATGGTTAAGACGGCTGATCAAATTTTGGGTTGCCGCATGACAAATAATTCAGATGGATTTTTGTTGCTGGTCTGGCAGAGGAATGCCAATATAGGAGGTTCAAAATTTTACTATACTTTAGCTGATGATATTAAACATCACATAAAGAAGTGCATGAGGTTGTTATATTTTAAATTGGAGATATCACTTACCAAACTTGGGTTCCCAAATAATTCCCAAACAATGTAAAAGTTTGAACCTCCTAAACTTCTATTCTTGGTAATTACCAGACTAAAGTTTTAGCGACCGCTTCGACCTATTCATACTGACATCGGCGGAGTACCGGCCCAAGTTTGGGAAGTAATATCTTCAATTAAAAAAATCACGACCCGATTCACTTTTTTATGTGATGTCTAATATCATCAGCTATATATAGTAAAATTTTGGACCTGGGATTCTCGATACCTGCAGACTAAAGTTTGAGCGGCAGCCTTGACCATTAGATACCAACATGGGCGGGTGTGAACCCAAGTTTGGGAAATAAAAAAATATCTCCAATTTAAAAAAAAAATAACTACCTGATGCACTTTTTATGCGATGTCTAATGTTATCAGCTATATATAGCATAATTTTGAACCCAGGGGGTGATTGTTGAAAAATTTAGCCATTGATTTACATGGGTCATAGACAAATTTTGTGGGGCCAATTTTTTCAAGAATAGGCCCCAGATCAAAGTTTGAGCAGCCGGCTCGAACCCATACATAAAATTTCGAATCTCCTAAATTTGTATTCACGGTAATTGCCAGACTAAAATTTTACATCGGCGGAGCGAAAGCCCGAGTTTAGGAATTATCATCTCCAATTTAAAAAATAACGACCTCATGCACTTTGTATATGTGATATCTAATATCATCTGCTATATATAGTAAAATTTTAAACCTCCTAAAATGGGATTCTTGGCCTCTGACTGACCAAAGGTTTAAGCGGCCGCTTCGACCATTGCCTACTAAAATCCGCGGAATGCGGGCTAAAGATGGGATTTAATATCTCTAATTTTAAAAATAACGGCCTCATGCACTTTTTTATGTGATATCTTATATCATAAGTTATGTATAATAACATTTTAACCTCCTAAAATGGGATTCTCGATTCCTGCCGACCAAAAGTTGTTTGGGCGGCTGTCCTGGCTAGTTTGTATTTCCCGCTTTAACTGGAATATTTATTTTGAGTTCAAACAGAATTGACGCCTTGCCATTGGTCGACTTGCTTTATTGTAGCATTGTTAAATAACGTTGCTCTATTATACAGTTTTCTGTCGCTAACTTCAGTGACCTAGGTTTAGTTTGTTTTTGCGTTTGTTATGGACGAGAGCAGTCATAGTTTTCACCGGTTTTCACAGTCGTGAGACAGGTTCAGTGGTCGTGAGCGGTGTTCAATTGTCCATTTATTATTTATTGCCCAGTGCACTCCAAAATGGATCTCTTACCAAAAACTAGGGGAGAATTCACGAAGATGGATTACTGGAATACGTTTTTCCAGAAAAGAGGAAACAAAGCTTTTGAATGGTGGGTAAATTTACCACGTAATATTATTGAAAGTATATCAATCGTTTCGGGTTCCTAACCAAATATCGTAGAAATTGAGACGACTTGAGAAAATGGCACAAAAAAGTGAAAAAAAATATGTTTGGAAAATCTTTGTTTTCAGAATTAAGTAGGTATTTATCCAAATTTTGTATTTTATTACTGCGTTGCAAAAGAATAATATGTTCTTCAGTTTTGTCATTCCGAGACTACTCTCAACTGTATGATTTTCACAATTCATTTATACCTACCTGGTGGGCACTACATAGTAAGCAAGGGCGGTAATACACACTCCTTATACACTAATGTGCACTAAGCCACGCACATACACACTCCAAATATACACTAATCCACGCTCAATACACCAACACACTACAAATATAACCACTGAACTATTATTGAAAGTTTACTCCTACCCATATAGCATACGTCACTGCAATTGAATGGTAAACTTACCGTAGCCGATTGTTAATCCAGTCCACACTTTCATTCTCTAGTAGTGTATTAGATGATGGGTACGATCCTGGTTTATTTCATAGTAGTTCCGTTTATGGCTATAAACCCTTTAGACATTCTTCATTTTTAATTATTTTTTTAGTTTTCTTATACAGCCTTTTTCGGATATTCAGTAATCAGTGACGAAAATGAAAATAATTGAATATCTGTATTTTGTATCCATAGGCCTTGTTTATTTTGATGTACAGTATCATCCCTTGAAATAAATGACTGTTGGTCTTGGACAGCTGTATATAGAATCATATACTTAGACATTGAAGGTAATAAATATAGTAGAGTAGTAGAGACTCATTAACAAAGAGGCCCAGGGCAGGGGGGGAAGCGGGAAGCAACCCTGAAACACAGGGTCCAGATTAACGGAGAAGGCCTGATTAGACCATAGAGCAAAATATCTGAATCCATTATTAAACACAGAATAGCATAGGGAACGGTATAAAAATTAAACCACAGTGAAATTTACTGTCCAACAAATCCAATTAATTGAAAATATCGATTCGTGTAGAAATTATTTTTCATATTATTAAAATTAAGCGTAGACTTTAGTTTTACTTTTTGTTCAGGTACGGCGAATATGCTGAACTATGCGGCCATCTCCACAAGTATATCCGACCGAAAGACGATATCCTAGTCGTAGGATGTGGAAACTCTTCTCTTAGTTCCGATTTATATGACATTGGACACAAACAAATGACGAACATCGATATTTCCCAAGTGGTCATACGAAATATGACCGCTGCAAATCAACTGCATAGGCCCGATATGAAGTTTCTTCAGATGGATGCGACCAAAATGACATTTGAAGAGAGCGCGTTCAGTGTTGTCCTGGATAAAGGTACCCTCGATGCACTAATGCCCGATGATTCTGAGGATGTCATAAGGAATGTCGACAATTATTTAGCTGAAATTGCCAGAATTCTGAAGCTCACCGGTCGTTTTATTTGTGTATCGCTGCTGCAGGAACACATCTTACGAAAAATCCTGGAAACCTTTGTGAATAAATCGTGGATGCTGCGAATTGTGAGATGCCACGAGGCAGAACAGAAGAATGCTGAGGATGACGGTAATTTAATGCCTGTGTTTATTGTCGTGGCGACAAAGTTTAAGCAGCTGCCTGAAAGTGTGAGTCTTGTATCTAATTTCATAAAAATATTTTTAATTTTTCGAGTCGATATATATTTTTAAGAGTCGATATATTCCAAAACTTTCGAAGATCTTCGTATTCCATATATCCTTCATATAATCATGATAATTTGATTTTTTTATCATGTTGCAGATTTTAGAAGTATGCTTGGGAGGAAACAAAATTCAGCGGTTGAAATCATCAGAGGACGTTCATAATGTAATTAAATCAATTCAAGAAGCTGCAGTAATAACTAATGGACTTGCAAAAAATAGTCTCGCCAATTTAAATGAGGTGTGAAAATTTTAAATTAATTTGAAGTAGACCTGGTATTTTCGAATGATCGTCAGATTATTTCTGTATATGCATCAACGATTACAGGTCCTATTGGTGGCTTAAAGTTCCAGGCTACAGAAACGAATGAGCATTTGTTGATTTCTATTACAGGTGGTGATGGATTTATCCAAACCTGGTGAAATATCTACCAGGTACTCTGTTTTCATACTAGATCAAGTGCCCGTCAGAAATAATGGAAAATTTGGCTGTTTTATAGTTCCACAAGGAAGGTAACGTGTGATTGTAATTTATTCCTCTTCTAATAATAGCTTATTTGAAATAATCTTCCAATCATAATTTTATTGTCATGTATTTTCTCAAAGGAATTAAAAAAAAATTATGTAAGCGAGTTTTTGAAATAAAGTAAAAAAACTTTTTCCTGTTCCACTCATGAAAAGTGGTACAGGGTTGCAGTTTAAACTTTCTTTTCCTGTATCGAGTTAATTTTAACGCCGTATATTACAGAAGTATTTTTACTGCATTACTCTTCACTGACTCCTATCTTCTTTGTACTCATAATCGGATACATTCACATATAGGTAATACTGATTCTACACTTGGAAGGCATACTCCATGTTGTTATATTATTAAATAATTTAGAGCTGATAACTGACTCATTCAGACTAACAATTTTATAACTAAATAGACAAAAAATAAGCTGAATATTAGAAGTCATAAAAAAATCTGCCATGCGAGAGCATCATCATTACAAATTATCGGCAAGGCATTGCTCACTCATCGGTGAAGATTTATAACCATATACCAAATTTTGTTGACCATATTCCTAAAGATTTAAATTGCATAAGACCGTTTTTAGAAAGTACTGAAGAGATTTTTGGTGTTAGTCTAGAGCAGCGTTTCCCAACCTTTCCTTTTCCAGCTACGGACCCCTAGATAACAAGTATAATTACCAGACCCCCTAAATAAAATCGGGATAATTTATATTAGTACGACAAATATATATAAAAAAATAAATTTCAACACACTATAAATGCGTTGTCATGTAATTTTCAATGAGACCATTGGTGTTGCTTTTTTAACTAAATCAATGATATTCGGGTTGATGTTACTAACTTGCAGTCTCAAATCTTGTTCCACTTGTAATTTGTTTCTGTAATTGTTTTTAGTATATACAAGAGTTGAGAACGCCTTTCCACAGAGGTGTGTGGTTGAAAAAAGCAGTAAATGTGTCAGTACTTCTTCTGATATGTCTTTAAAACCTTTCTTTAAATGCATCCAAAAGCTTGAAAGAGGATTCTTTGAAATTCCGTTTCAAAGCTGAATCACAGATATTTCTAATATTTGGTTTTCCTGTGCCATTGTCAGGCCAGTAATATTAGTAATCTCTGTGTTAAAAGGGTCACTTCCTTCACTTCACTCATCTGCTCCATCCGCAAGCGCACATTCGCCATGCTAAGTGTAGCGGTCGCGGTCACGAGACTTTTTGGTAGGATTTATTTATTACTTTTATATAGTCCAGAGATGAGCCTGCAGACTCCCACGGATATACTCGCGGACCCCCAGGGGTCCGTGGAGCACGTGTTAGGAAATGCAGGTCTAGAGGAATATTAAAAAAAAATACAGCCTAAGATCGTTTCCTCTCTTTGAACATTAGGTTTATTTTTTTTAAAAATATCGCTTAATTTATTTGACATTTTTATTATTTATTTCGATTATTGAATATAATGTATGTAGGTATACATTAAAATTGCTATTTAAAAATCAAAAGAATTCTAATATTTTTTTAAACTAATTGTGTGTCCATAGTCTTTAAATCTGGATGTTATTCCCAAATATTTTGTTTAACCAACAATGCAGTGTATGTGATTATGGGAAACTAAAAATAATGTTTACTTTAATCTTGGCTATAGGTTTCGAAATAAAGCATTAATTGAATGATAATTGCATTTTCAAGACTTTTTGGATAATGCCACCCAATCACAGGTTTTACGTCAACGTCAATATGTCTTTTTGTGAGGTGACTCAATGTGCTTATTTTAATAACTAATGTACATTCTCAGGGAGACAGATTGGCTATTCGGAACATGCGAAGGAAGAAAACAGCTCCTTAAATCTGCGAAACACAATCGACTAGCAGTAGTTACTATGCACAGAGGACAAATATATGAGGACTGGGATAAAGTAAAAAAAGAACTCTCAGAGTGCATTCGGACATTAGCACCAAAAGGTTGCACCGGCCAGGTAACTAATATGGCACTCCTACTAAAATAAATCATAGCACTCATTCAAAATGACTTTGAAAACCTATAATTTCAGATACCGTTTTTATCGCTTGGTGCAGATGTAGGCGTCCGTGAAGTACTTCACAAAGGCATCTCCGATTTCTCAGGGGAATTTGTAATAGAAGACGTTAAAGTGGAAGGCGAAACGTGGCTGAGGAGACTGATTTTTCTCAACAATCAATTTGTTGTGCAATCTGAAGCGAAACTCCTAAATGGTAAAGTGGATTCTAAAGGATTGCGGAAAGTCGATCATTCGTATTTAGCCTGCGATCACCATACATACATGTGCGTCGGCGTTCAAATGGCAGTTGCTGCTCATAAATCGACCAATACACCATCAATAATGGTGGTCGGCTTAGGCGGCGGAGGATTATGCACCTTCATTCAGAAATTATCAAAAGATTTCAAAATATCAGCAGTGGAAATTGACGAAGCTATTCAGACAGTCGCCGTTGATTACTTCGGATTAAAAATAAATGAATCATTGGAAGTACATATCGAAGATGGAATTAAATTTATTGAACGCGCTGCAAACAAAGGAACCCTCTATGACGCCATCCTTTTTGATGTCGACAGTAAAGATAACTCGATTGGAATGTCTTGCCCCCCCCAACAGTTTATTGAAGAAAACATACTGAAAGCAGTCAGTAAATGCTTATGTAAATCGGGATACTTCATCCTTAATCTAGTATGCAGGAATGAAGATTTGTCATTGTCAGTCATAACATCGTTGCAAAAAACTTTTAAGCAAATTGCAGTATACAGATTAGAGGAAGACGTTAATCGAGTCGTTTACTGCAGCAATTCTGAAAATATCGACTGGATCACTGATATCAAAAATGCTGCAGAGAGTTTAAACTCATTATTGTCAAAAAAGAAAATCATAAAAGGGACTTTCGTAAATGTATCAGACTTAGTTACGGCTTTATCAATGCAATGTCCAGTTGAAATATGAATTACCCAAATACTTTTTTTGTTGATAATGAAACAATTAAATAAATTTTAACATTAGCTTTGTTTTTGGTTATAAACATGACATTGAAACAATACAAAACGGGAGTATATTAAATCGATATTAATGTCTAAATACATAATAATTATTTACTAAATGACATGACTCTTGAAAATATTTTCAATAATGTAGGGTAGGGAATAACCTATTTACAATTTAGGCAATATTTTTTTTCTAAGCGCAAGTATAAAAATAACATACCTCAGAAGCAATATAAGAATTACTGGACTAAATTCTTTATTCGAGCCAATTATATTTTTTATGCCACATTATTTTGAAGTATAATTTGTTTGTGATAATTACCACACATTTAACCATGCCACAAAATTAAATTAGGAATGTGTCCAAACATTAAAAGGAATCAAGCGGATCTATTACAATTTACGACTATCACTGATCTACCGTTGGAAATATTTTTTGCTCCAAATAAAGCCTCTGCCGCTTCATCTTCCAGGGTTTTTAATTACATAATAAATTATTAATACCCTTTTTTGACATATTATCATGGTTTAATTTTCTAGTTAAAATAAATAATACATTTAAAAGCACTGGAACCACTCGCAATATTTAAATTATTTAGGAACATAATAACATCTTATTTATAAAAAATCAAATTTCTACCGATGTCACTTTGCAAAATCATTTGTCACAATAATAATTAATTAAAAAACTCATAACGATACAAATAGTGGAATATGACTGTTTAGTGCATATTTTAACATTATTATGTAATCTGGCAGATTACGAAATGGCACTGCTTGCATATTACATATTTAGGCTTGAAACCCATGAAAATTTAAAAGTTAAAACACTTTTTTAAAAATACTTTTAAAACTCTTGCTTTTGCCGCGCTTGATTTTTTCATTTCCTGCAACGGGAGGTTTACCGTTTTGTGAAATGTCTCCATAACTGGATTGAAGGCTTGTCGAAGGAGACTCGGATGTGATGACGGCAACGGTGGAAGGAACGACGGTCACCTGGGCTTGCTGTTTCTTAGGACTAGAGGAATTTCTCGAACTTTGGCGACTTAAAGCGCTTTTTAAAAAAGCAGGGGAAGATAAACGTCTGGTTTTGACTTGTTTTGCACTACATTTTTCTATAGAACCGTTTACTTTCGTATAGTCTTTAGTATCAACTGTGCCATTTGGCTTTTTCATGAGTGTTTCACCTATTTTTTCAAAATCTACTAGTTCTACTCCAGGCATAACAAATTCGGGTTCTTCTAGTGCTATGGTGTTTTCTATAAACGAATCTTTTATAGATTTTTTAACCGATGACTGATTACTATTTTCAGGAGCGCCAGCCATATCAACATCAAACGAGTTTTCATTCGTTGTTGAAAGATAACTTGGCCTCCCCATAACAGAAGGCTTTCTTTTTCTTTTCTTTTTATCATATTTTACCGGTACCCAATCGCCACCGCTCAGACCATCGTCAATATTCTCTTGAGAGCGACGAGCGATGTGCAGGGCTTCCTCGCTTGGTCTCCTTTGTTTTGATGACGGCGTTTGGTGACCACTCACTCCTTCCACTGATTTTCTTCTGACAGTCTTATTCGGCATATTAGATTTCATTTTATTTCGCCGTACTTCCGCCGGCTTTCGCAAGAATATGTAAACAAATAAGCTGAGAATAATGGTTTGAAACACGATGAATTTGAAAAATGTAATGTTACCGAACCAACTGTCTACGTCCTTCATTAATATATTAACAGCACTGCGGAGTTCAGTCATTTCCTTTTGCATACTCACTATGTGTTCATTCAATTTAATTTCTTTTTCCAGAGCTCGTTTGCTCTCTTCGCTCATCGTATTAATTGTTTTTTCCACCGTTTTTTGCATTTCGTCTACTTGTTTCTTGTAGCGTCTGCTTAATTCTTCCAAGTACTGACTCGACAGAGACATATTTCTTTCCAATGCCTGCAAAACAAAAGAAAAGCAACAATAGAATATGTGTATGCAAAGCAGTAAACCAAAATGTAAAAAGTTGTCTATTTACCTTTATTCGATTGGATAACCGCAAAAAAACTGATTCTTTCTGACCCTGAGGTAGACTTGCAACATTCAATGGTGATGGCGTTGACGTTTGTGCACCGATATTTCCTAATTCAGAAGCTACTTGATCCAAATCAGACAGGAAACCATCGAGGGATATTTGATCATTTATATTCAAATCATCTGATAGATGCACTCCATTTGTATTATTGCTTACTGTGTCATTATAAATGGTGTCATTGCTCACTTGATCCTTCTTAATTTGAGGTGCAGTTTTAATATCCTCACCATTCTTATCTTGTTTTTCCTGCGCAATATTTTCCATGGTGCTGTTTTCAACTTGTGCAGTTTCCTTGTTGCCTGAAATATCTTCGAGTTTTGGCGTAGTGCCGTGCGTTTTTTCTATTACTAAAGTGTCAGTCGCTTCAATGGTGGATACAATAGTAGTGCTAGGCTCAGAATATTGAGATTCTAATTTAATAGTTTTCGTGGGCTGTATATTTAAATGACTGCTATAAACATTTTCCAGTTTGCTGTCATCTATATCATTTTCTGTGATTTTGTTTATTTTATCAGTTACGAATGGTTCTTGTATTATCGGATCCAGATTTTCATCAAGTTTTACTGCATTAATTTGACGATCTATTGTAAGATTGCTAGTAGAGTTTGATTCAACCTCAAAGCTGGCATTCAAAACTACTTTCCTTTCTTTGATGGCTAACATATTGCACAGTGCGGCCACATAGCTCGGCATAAACAAAGCAGAAATGTATACAGCTGTGTCATTCTTGAATGAAATGATTCTTTTATTTTTAAAATCCAAACCATACTCTTCGCAAACATCTGAATTTTGAAATGCTTCATGAATAATAATGTTGTTGATTAGATTCTGCAGTATAGAACTGCTGCAGCTTAGTAATTGAAAAACATCACCATAAAGTGAATCACTGCAATTGTCACAAACAATAATATGACTTGGTGTCACACATAGTTTAGAAACTGCAGTTGAAACGTTTGAGTTATCGGATGCATTTTTTGGTTCATTGCTTTTGGCGAGTACTTGTGCTGCTCGTTTCATGATGGACATTACCGCATCTCTGGCTGAACCGAACAAATTTTTAGATGAATCGGTGGCCTTATGTAGCTCTTCATGCAAATCATCATCATCCTCATCGTCTTCCTCGAGGATGTGTGCTTCGTGAGCGTGTATTAAATTTTCTGTCTCGAGTACTTCGAATTCGGAAGTTCCGTAAACCTTGAACATTGAGACAGGACAGTAATGTTCAGCCCCATAATGACTCAACAATTCAACTTTGATAAATTTTCCGAATATGTACGGTTGTAAATTAAACGTTTGAATATCGCGTTCATCTTTAGCAGTAAATTGGCCGACGCTAGTCCACTCTCTGGTCGGAAAGCGATCACTAAAAAAGACTGAAAACTCTTTGGGAGTCGATGAAAATAATTCAAAATTAGCCAGCTCCACTTTCTTCGCCTGAATAGGCTCGCATAGCTCGACTATAAACCAGATGCGACTATTGCAAGTGTTCAACATATATTCATCTTTACTCGGGGAAAGTATTGATCCTGGTGAACCCGCTTCTGGGTTAGCGGCGACAATTTTTGCACCGCAATCAGGAGAGGCGTAATTTTTAGATCTCAATTTTAATTTAGAACCAGTTGCCGGTATCGTGTGTGGCAATTGTGTGGATTGGTTCACGACTGTGTCTTTTTTTTCGGCCTCTTCCAATTGTTTCTGAGCCCATTCGGAAAATGATGGAATTTCTTCTTTGTTTTCATTCGATTTAAGAGATTCTTCTTGTAACTTAGTTAAATTATCCACGTTACTATTAATTTCTATGCTAATTTTATCAGTCTCTGTCACATTTTCTGTTATGTTTTCTGAAGCTTTATTAGTCTCTATTTTAATATCTAGTTTTGGTTCCGCTATGATAATTAGCGGCGGCGGCGGCGGTTCTCCTGCCGACTCTGGTGTTTCAATTTCTTTTGTGATGTTGTCTTCAGCTGTTTTATTGGAGTCTAAATTGACCTCGACCGCATCCGATTTTTCAGCAGTTGAATTTGAAGAATTGTTTTTCTTCGAACTGTTTAATACAGTGGTTATCGATGATAATGATTCCTGTAGGTTAACTGTTGCCGTATCGACTAATGTGATGATGTCTGGCTGCCCGGTGTCTGTTAAACTGAAACAAAATTAGAAAATGTTAGATATGATGTAAGAAATTGATGTGGCATACATTCGGTCATGGTCAAGAGCGCGGCGCCGTTAAACTAAGACGAGGATATTTAAATAATGTTATTCTCATATCCGATTCGAATTAACAAGTTGGCAGGCGACCTGTAGAGTTCTCTCCGGCTTTCTGAAGAGATTAAGAATCGGATAGGCCTATTAGATGACAGATTTTTTCTATTTACATAATGGTGTTTTGATTTTTACGCTAATGTATTCGACAACACCGTTATCGTCAGCATTCGGTGATAGAGGAATTAATTTCATAATGTTGACTATTTTCGAAATTTTGATTTAGCAAAACTATTCATGAAACCTAATCGGCTATCAACGATCTTGTGCTTGATATTGATCAGTGAAAGTGACAAAGGCATGTCTGTTCAATTTGATGTCTGTATATAAAGATTTAGGTATTTAGTTGTGGCGTCGTTGTCGGTGTGGTGATTGATTGATTGTTACAGTAGTTGAAAGAAAAACAATAATAATCTTATATTTAGGATTTTTCCGTCTGGTGATAACCTGCGTCATTTTTACGTAAAGTGATGGTACTTCTCAATTGGTCGACGTTTGTTGAAAATTGCTGCTGTAGAAAGGTTGTTTAAAATATTTTTCAATTGTTTTTCTCGCCCAAAATATTTAAAACGAAAGTAATATTGCTCTTTGCATCACTTTTGCTATATTTTATTAATGAATTTTAATTCTGTTGACAATATGGATTCATAACCTCAAAAAAGGCCGTAGATACGTCCCCAAGGAAATGTAAAGAAATACAGACATTACTTCACTCTACACATACCTAGAGACATGGCAACTACTGCATGTGCTTCGAAGTCTGTCGCTAACCGAATACAAATTAAAATCGATCAAAACAAACCCTTGGAAGCAGACCGTGTGGAAAAATGTAGCAGGAAAATGGTCACCATTCCTCGTACTGATATCCCGAAGCAGATATCAGAGATATCGTAAAAAGAGTGGTGCCCGTCTGACTACGATGATGAACGACGAAGAAATAAAAGTTTCCAAAAGGACAGCCCATAGGCGGTTAGCCGAAGAGAACCTGATTGGTCGTCAGCTTATCAAAAAACCACGCCTCACCAAGGCCATGCAGATGAATCGACTGCAACTGGTTAGATAACTTCGAAATATGACTGAAAGACTGGAGTCGAGTAAGTACAATTTTTTAAACAGTTCTCTTTGTCAATAACGTTTTTTTGTGATTGTTGTATATTTTTACAGCTATGCTTTTCCGGCGAATCGACTTTTCAGATTTTGGCCGACAAAAGTTCGTCCGGCGACGCCCTTGGGAGCAGTTCCATCCAGAGACTGCCTTGTGAAGCGGATTAAGGTGATGATGTATGTAAATTTGGACGATTACATTTTGTGGCATTTTTTTAACCGTCGTAGTGAACTAACTGATGATGTTAGCCAACTGAAAAAAAATATCATAACTACGAGTACCTTTCTTAAGTACATATCTATTTCAGATTTTTCAGAAAGGATTGAAAATTTGAGAAAAATAAATCTATACAGGAATTTTTCATTTTAGAGTATTTTTTGAACCCATCTTTCACACTAAACAGTAGGAGGAAGAACCTCAAAAAAACTAGTAAGGCATTTTAACAATAGTCATAAAGTACATGGCTGTCGCGGAAAATAAGTTTTTCTAAATAAATAAAAAATAAATAAAAAGTGCAAGTTTTATACATAGGTATTAAATACTATTAAATATTAGGTACTTATTATTGCATGATTTTTTATTTTGGTATTTTTTACATAAACTATATAGATGAAACTTGCAGTACCATAGATTTTTCAAATAAATTAGTAGTATATTTTTTACAGCACGTTTCTATTAATTTTCTAATACAAATGCGCCGAGCCATCTTCGTTTGGCGCATTTGTGTGGGATTTTCTCTTATAAAATTTGTATGAGATTTTTCTACATACATCGTCGTCTTAAACACCCGGTTAGTATCATTCACTCTGTGATCTCAGCGAAGGGCACGGGGCGCCTGTAATAGGCTTTTTTTTTTATAGTAGGAGGGACCAAGCGAGTACTAGAAACTCGGCTATTACCATAGATCGAAAAATGGTTAACTGGTGACAAGTACCTACATTTTTATGCACGATTCGGCACCTTGTTATAAAGTCAGGAGTGTTACTGCATTCTTGGCTGAATTTTTTTTTACTGTTTTGCCCTGGCCAGGGAACTCAACAGACATGAACCCCATAGAAAACATGTGGGAGATCACCAAACGCCAGTTGATTGAAACTCTCATCAAAGAAGGCATCACAACACCGAACTCCAACAAAATGCAAAAGTCATAAGCATGCCCCTACGAGTAAGCTATGATTGCAGCAAAGGGCGCCATCACTAAATGTGTATACTCATTCTGGTTCAAGTCTATTTAATCAACTCCTAAATATTATTAAAAATACGTGTTGAAAATGTTCAAAAATGCTTGAGCTGGGATCATATTCTCACCCATATAAAACATTTGCCGACAAACTTTACCTATTTATTTAATCTCAAAGAAAATAATTCGCCCAACGTTTTAAATATATTACACCCCTTTCAGCGTGTACACAATTTTCATTAAAATTCAGCATTTTTTCCCCTGTTTTGTATTTTTAGGCTGAATTTTACTAAAAATTAGTGAAATATATTTTTTTACAGGGTTTATCAATTTACTGAATGTATGTATGTATGTATGTATGTATGTATGTATGTATGTATGTATGTATGTATGTATGCATGCATGCATGCATGCA
>JAOPUG010000036.1:21930664-21942564 GCA_027564375.1 Micropterix facetella | reverse complement strand
TTAAAATAACATTTTTTGAATAATTCGAATGGTTTACTTAATAATAATATCCATCCAGGCCAAGGATACTAAATAATAAGAACAATAGTTTTTTTTATTTTCTCTATGTTAGTATATACAAGTAAAACATGTCTATGTTAGTACATACAAGTAAAACATTTTAATGTTAATTGAGGAATTGAATTAATAACATTGATTCTGAAAAGGTCATTGGTTATCATTTTCCTTAATTATTAGTCATTTTTAAATATCGAAAAATCTTAAAGTTTCCATATCTTAGAATTATCAAATTGTCATTTGGTAACTTTTGGCTGTAAATATGTATGTATACATTTATTAATAGCGAATTTATAACACTAGACATTGAAAAGATATTGGCATACTTACTAGTTTTCTATATCAGTAGGATTTCAACTAAATAACGCTCGTTTTGCTTTGCCATTTCATAAGGATTTAGTACTCCTTAAATATTTACATATTACATATGAATGGTAAGTTGGCGTAATCGTGGCGTATGGCGAACAGAATATATAAATAATACTCGTACAAGGTGACCATTCCATTTCAGGCACCGCCATCAAGTCAGCCAAAGCAGGCCCAAGTGGGATCCACTCCTCAGACGCCCGCGTCGCAGGCGCAACCAACTCAACTCGTCATCCAAGCGGTACATACCATAATCTAATATTGCTAGACGTGACAAATCACATTTTAAACTGAAAACTTAGTAGTAGTCAATAGATAGTAACACGGTATTAAGAGGTGTATACGATTTTGGGTATACATACTTAGGCCATTTAAACGAAAAAAAGACAGATGTACCTCTATACTAAATTGTATCTAATAAAGTCAAAACTCAGAAGCGCCAGTTTATCAATCGGCAGCCGTGTTAAATTGGTGTCGGGTTCAGGCACCGCGGCGCCGAGACATTGCCTAATCTATATTTTCTGGATAAGACATTTTGTAATCAAAGCATACCATTCTATGTTTCAGGCATCTCAACCCCAAAACTACTACAAACCGAAAGAATACAATCCAGACGACATTAAGAATCCTCTTGAGAAGCCATTGAATGCGGGTGCGTATGACATTTGAGAGGTCTTATTAATACACGTCGTCTATTCAATAAATAAATGAAATGATATTATAACTACTTTATGAAACAAATTTAAGGTACAACAGTTTTATCCCCTTCAAAGCACTATCCATTTAAAGCAATGTACTTGTCCTATCGCTGTTTCCATTTTTCGAAACAACCCTGAGAAAGTCTTCAGCTACCTCGTAATTTCTCGGTTTATTGTCTCAACATCGTTCATCATCGTCCCCGCGCGACAATGTTGCATTGAGGAAACAAGAAAAAATCGCACTGGGTGAGATCTAGTAGGTCTGGGAGAGTGAGATTAAGCCCGGTGATTGAATTTCTGGCCAGAATCCCGCGGACACTCCCTGCTGAATGTGAAGGGGCCTTGTAATACAGAAGTCATCCTTCGACATGACAGAAACTTGACCACACTCGGCGCTTTTTTCCCCTAGTGTTGGGGCTGTTTTTGAGCCTAGTATCACTGCGACCATCTCTAGTCTGCTGTGATCGTCACGTACTACATTTCCGCGTCAGTTCAGTGGGCGTGGCCATTCGTGGTGGCATGGTCGCCATATTGGATCAGTTCGTGTATTTATTGGACTGATTATATGTCAACTGCTACGGGCGAATCCGTCCACCCCGGAGCGTTTCAGCGAACTTTATCGCTATATCACCCCGAGGCGAAACACAGAGACTTGGGGACGTAAACAATCTTACTTACCAAGCTCCACCACTGCCCGTCAGATTTCAACACCTTACGGTGAGGCACAAGAAAGTACCACCCTGCGGGCAGCCTCACCCCCTGACTCCCAGATTTAGTCGGATTCCTCCGACCACCCGTCTAGTTGCAGGTTCGAGGTCGCGTGCGCGGCCTCTACCTCAAGTGAGTGGCATTCCTTACTGGAATATCGCGGATACGGGGCGTCCTTTACTCAGCATCTCACCTGAGATCGAGTGGCCCACGTATCGTTTCTAAGGATAAGGAGCTCGAGGTACCTACTTACCCCCGCTTTCTTAAGAAGCGTGCACTTCTAAACTCCTCCGAGTATTAGTCAGTGACAGCACGGCCGGTTTGCCCGCCCCGTGCGCCAACATCATAACAGATTAAACATTTTGTATTACAAAATCAATCCCGGGCATAGACAATATTAAATCAACTAGATTTAAACCCCGTCAAAGATTACGGACCCGCTTTGTTTTTATACTTAAATATACAACTGAGAAATTATAATTTTAGTTAATTCTTTTATTTTACAATAAGGGTTTAAATAGTACGATAAACAAAAAAATAGTACGATAACACGAATAAATGTTACTATAATTATTAGGCATTTAGTGGTATGAATATTAAGTAAAAATACATAAATCTATCAAATAAATTTAATTAATTAAAAATTATAGGGTAAATCTCACGTTAAGTGGAGGGGGGTCCCACCATATCTTACCCAAGGGGAAGGGTAAGGGGGTCCATAAAAAACACCTCACGTAATTAATGGACGCACCTAAGCTATTATAGATGCCTTAACTAAAGATTCACTGGAGCGTACGCGGCTTCTCACACTCTAGATATAAAATAAAATTTTATAAACTGAAACATCTGTTTTTTTTGTGTACGGTGGCTCTGAGAAGTAGTTTTCCCGCCGGGGCCCACCCAGACAGGTCCAAGCCGACAATGCCCAAAAATGACATTAAACGCAGTTTAGCTATGTTTTCGTATTCCGTTTATGCATTGTCACGGCTGGTGAGGATAACATCGAACGTGTTCGGGCTAATTTAAGAACGGTCGAGAATCGCGATGTCTAAAGTCATTAGCAGATTGCGCATTGACCACAGCTGCACCCCACCACACCTTCATAAGATTCGCGTCCTCCCGTCCCACCAGTGTGATTGCGGCCATGCAGTCTGCTTTGCTGGCCACCTTTTCTTTAACTGCCCACTTATTAATAATTATCCCAATTTCCTTTCGGACCTTATGGCCCTCAAAATCTAGCTCCCACTGTGTTTACACCATCTAATCTCCCTTAACTCTCCAAAAGTCAATAAAATACTCTGTAAATTCATCTCCCTCAATCACATATCCCTGTAGTAATAATATACCAGTACATATATCTCCCCAATTCCCTTTAACCTACTTGTTCAGTGTACCCATGTTATTTGTAATATATTACTTCCTATTGCTTTTTCCATTGCAATGTCTGTGTTTGTATGTTTTAGAACTGTCCGACTAAATAACCAGTTCCCCAACCTGGTTGAAATCAACCTCTTTAGGTGAATAGCCAGAAGGAAAGAGAAGAAGAAGAGATGTCTAAACTGACCGTCGCGGCATGTAATTTTGGACATTTATCCGTATTCTAAAATATGCAATTGATACATACTCGGATAAATAAACATTAAATTATTACTTTCTATTCACATAATATCGATGGCCGTATTCTGGCTATACCGTATTAGGTATACTTTAACTGCACTGGTATGGAAATGACGATGGAACATGAGGCACTGTAAACAGTCAACTTTAATTAATAATTAGTGTCCACGAAGTATTCTTTTTGCGTTTTAGACGCACTTTGCTGCAATTTACACTAAAATAACGAAACGCACAAAGAAATTCCGAACGAACATTTTAGCTGCCGACATTGAGAGCTGTCCAATTTAGCACCGATTAAAATCAGACAAAATCAGAAACACTAGGAATTAAAACACGTTCTAAAAAAATCAAAAGCATAATACCAATAGAATAGGAATGGTTCTTAATTTCATATAATTTAGAACCAAGATTAGGCCTTCGTGAAACGGAATAAGTGCCAAACGTGGATGGCGGTAAGACCCTGGCTTCAAACATACAGGCAGACTTTTTCCCGGTTTGGCGTCATTGGAATTGCTTCCTTGGAGATAGATAAAAGGCATCCAATAACAATCGAAGATCCGAATTTGCAAGGCCTGCGGTGTATTCTTCGTTGGATAACCATATCGTATAGAGAAAGGTATATTAACCTTCTAAAACTGCCCAGCACCATAAAATGGAAAGTTGCCTTAATAGTATGGACTAGCCTAACTACCCACACAAGCTTGAGTAATAAAACGCGTCATGTACTTCCTACAATATTAAATACCTATAACAAAAGGTATCGTTTATGTAGATTTTCATTTATAATAGGTATATCCTGTCAATAAAATTTACTCGTATTGAACTAAATTAGAAAGTATGACATTTAAATTCATGTATCTGGACTAGATTGTGCATATTATTATACGAAATGTTATTCTAGTTTATATCAAAAGTAGGCAAGTATTATCTCAAGCACATCATACCAAAATTAAGCAAAATCCCGAACCTATTTATTGTGAAAGATTATTATCGTTTTCATGGAAAAAAATCACCGAAAAAGGCACGAAGCGATAAGATTTGGCGATATTGCGAAAAAGAGTGGAAATAATAACATTCGCCACATCATATTATGTAAGTAACTACTAGAATATAAGCCCGTTCATAATGTATGCTGTTTGCTATTCATAAGACCGGATGTTGATTATTGCCAGCTTATTAGGAGAGCGAGTAAAAAATATCTACGGACCTAATTGCCTCTCAGTCCGTCCCACCTCTGTCCAAAATGCGAGTGAGACTATGACTGACCTAAACGCCAGGTAGTTCATAGGCTCCGCCCACCGGTCCGGACGATTTTGCCAATACTTATTTTTGAATTTACGCTGTAAAACCTTCCATTTTAATATCGCTTAGTCCATACGCCGACAGCACTAACAAACGCACCGATAGATGCGATGCGGCAGCGTATCCACGTAATTTATTTGTCTCTTGCATGCACCTAGGTTACCATTACGCTAGAAAGAGAACACATCCCCGTCGAAGAGTTTACGAATGTCGCCATCTGTAAAACGTGGTCGCTGAAAATGTCAACGTGCAATGTTAATCATCAAGACGCAGCTTATACAACAGAATATATTGATCTCTTGCGCGATATTACGTTTGAAAATGAACGACACGAAAGTAGTTAGCTAATAAATGGGTAATTATCTGCTAATAAAAGTGTAATTAAACGCCGGGTGCTAAAAAACCTCCACGCGGTAAATTCGTTAATCTTATATATTTATAACGGTAATTAATTATTAATGATACTAATAAATTATAAACTATTAATAATACTAATAAATTATATAACTTATATCTCGATCCATGTACGTAAAAACCGAGTATTACATGCTGAAATAAAACACTCATCCTGTTAATTATATTTAAAGGATAGGTATACATTATTAATATTATATTATAAACTAGCACCGTAAAGCTGATGCGTGTATATCAAGTGTACTTGTTTTTAAACTTGTGACTGTTTGCATTTACTGGATGTCTGTTGACAGAGCCAGTATTTATCACTTACTCTGGCAATGCATTCCAAGCATACACTACACGATTTGTCAAAAAGTGTTTCCTGGGGTTCGATGCTGCAGTTGCTTTATTTAATTTCAAGGAGTATCCTCGCAGTTGGTGTTCATGGTATACATGTTATCGAGGATGGGCATCCTATAATAACCGTGAAGCATTTTGTCGTTTATATTAGATCTTCCTACTGCCTACGTTCATCTATGTTGTTAGACGGAGTTCTTTCAATCGTACCTCGTATGGTTTGTTCCCAGTTATAGCTCTTCTCTGAACTCTTTCCAGGTGTTCTATATCTTTCATAAAGTACGGATTCCATACTTGGGAGGAGTAATCGAGGAGCGGGCGAATGTAGGTTTAATAGAGCTTGAGAAAAAGATCGCCGGTGATACATAATGTAATATAAAATCATCAACAATAGGACTAGGAGATTACACACAGTTTACCGGTTTATTTAGATTTTTTCTATTTTGTAAAGATCATTTGTTAACGCCGGAAATGTGATTAAATTGGATCACATAAAAATATTTTAATGCGTTATCATTTCAAGGTCTCGTTAACGTTTTGCAAAATCCGCCTACGCCCGCGGTATGAATATTGCTAAGCAATAAACTACAAGTACGTCATAAATCATTTATAATCACTGGAAAATAATAACCTCCGGTGCACTTTCTTCGTATCAATACAGTTGAATTAGACCAGTATTTTTCAAAGTGTATCATTAATAAAAGTTTGAATAACACTTTTGTGTTTTATTATAGAGAAGGCGATTGACCCATGTATTTGCGAATAATACAATACAAAGTGGCATAACAAATTTATACGGATATTATGCTGGGTTAATGCAATTTCCGATGTGCATTGAATCAAACGAAGGCGTGCGCAGTTCGTAGGTACTTTTAATGTGGGCGTCCACATTCCCAAAGTTGCCGCTGACGAAGTAACATTTAAACTAGGACAACCTGTTTGGCAACATATTGCACATAGCCACTCGAGCACGTAATTACAAGATTTTGATACGCGGTTTGGACAAATGAAAAGCATTTTATACTATTTTCTGCCTAATCAATTAGATTATAGACATTTCTATTTCTGTGTAGGTATTATCAATCAATTTTAAAGTGGCCGACTATAATGTAACATTTCCAATTACGTCAATAAGCTGCGTGCCCATCACATCAATTATTTCTTAAGGTAGGTGTCTACGAAATTTAAGAGACTTTTGTCACACCTATCGCCTAGCGTCTAAATGCCTGATATGGTTGGACTAAATAGTTTTGATCCGAATCGAATAATATTAAAAGTATGTGTTTTATCAAATTCGAAAAAAAGTAAGATATTGAAACGCTACTGAGTTCGATGTAATGCTATTATTTAGGCCAACAGTTGTGATTAGACCAGTAATTAGTGTAACAATGCAAACCTTGCACCTTTCTTAACCACTTACGCACATATGAAATCGAAGACTATCACGGTTGTTTGACATTATGAATAAGATAAAACGAATTTACCGCGTGAAGTTTGTAACACCCGACGTTTCGGCGATGTTCAGTGCAAACGTCCGTGAATGGAGCACACGATCTATGCGACGCTGAGTATTTTCCACAGGAGGTGGGACAGCAAAAGGAAAGGAAAATGGTTACGGAAACTATCACGAGACACGACGAAACTCCGATAGGTCACGAGCATTCCTACCATACGTCAAGGGTGTGACTGATCGAATAAGTTAGATGCTAAACAAATTTGAATATAAACGATCTTCAAACCGACCAAAAATATAGCTCGATCTCTGAGGCCTGTAAAGAATGTAATGCCACTGCAAACTCCGGATGTGTATACAATTGAATGCAGCCGTGGGTTAAGCCTACGTTGAACAAACGAAACGGCCTATAGCCACTCGATTAATGGACCACATCAAAGGTGTTAAAAACGTTCAGCGAGAAAAATCTGCGATCTGCGAACATATATTGCATAACTAACCACTGGGTGCACTTTCGAAATCCCACCGTGCTATCCAAAGAACAATTTTACTTTCCCCGCATGATCCGGGAAGCCATTAAAATAAGAAGAACCCTGAACTTCAATAGAGACGTCGGTTTCAAAATCTATACTACGTGGAACCCTCTTCTTAAAATGTTATCAATACCCATCGCCGAACGCACGGACGTAATACAAAAAGATATAGTAAGTGTTGTGTGCACGGCAGATTTTCAAAATTCGCGCGCGCTGAACCCGCCATCCCGCCACCGTTACAATCCGCGTAGTAACAGCAGCAGTTTTCCGCCTACCCGCAGAGCCACGGATGACGATTGACTGCATTTCAGTCTACCCTGGACCACGACGGTTGCAACATCGCCGAAACGTCGGGTGTTACAAACTTCAGGTGGTAAATTGTTTTATCTTATTCATAACTAGTGATGGGACGTGAAAAAAACGACTTTGTTTTTTTTCACTATGTTGAAAAAAACTTAGTACCATTGTTTTTTCCAACTTTGTTTTTTTTAGAAAAAAAATCTACAGGAAATTAAATATTTTTTGATGTATGGTATCTTTTCTAATTTCTTACATTTTACTAAAATTACAAATCGAATGAAGTATAATGAATCAATTAAATAAAAAATTATTCTTTCTCTGTGTCAATGTCAATACCACTTTCAGTATCAGCGCCAACACTATAGTCGCCTCCACACAAAGTAATGACTCGCGACGAACCATTAGAATCATGCGATCTCTTTCGCACTTGCATGGCCTTACGGAGTGTGACCGCAGGTCCCTGCATCGCATGATTGTAATGGTTCGTTGCGAGTCATCACTTTGTATGGAGGCGACTATAGCGGCGTCGGATGAGATGGCTGGGCCCGCGGCCGTGACGCGAGCCCCACTTTTCTTGCGTCGTCGTATGAGAGTCTGATACCGACGCGATGGAAACCGAGCGGTTATAAATATTGCCCGAAGGTCGATAACTCCCTGGGGTTTTCCCCCTGCCAATTTCCCATTGTTTTCTCTGACTGTGCGTTGCAATTTACAATATAATAATATGTTAATTTGGTAGATTTCTTGCCTATCTTTTTCGATTTCTTGTGTATCCTGTCATTCTCTTCGATTTTTTGAATTGATTGAATTCTACAATCCCATCTCAGTATCAGTATCAATATCAATTTACTCATTCAATATACACTATATTCATGCTATAATAATCACATTCATTAATTATCGCATATTAGAATTCGTCAGTTGAAAATTATTAAAGTAAAATTATTTAAAAATTCTAATCGAATGTAACTACCTATGCAACTAGACCAACAAGAGTTAGTTTATATAATCACAAATTAGTTACTGAGTAAAATATAGTGATAACTAAGCGACCCCGATAGTGTTGTCGACTAAATTTGCTTTATAAGATAGCTGAAATAAAAAAGGACATCACTATTTACAAGTACACAGGTAAACATACAAAATAAGCAATTATCAGAAAAACATTGATAATCAACATATATAGTTCAATAGGTAATTTATACCAAAATAATCAAATAATACATAAAATTCTAAGTATTAAAAAAAACATGTATGAAAAAAAATATGCATAATTTACGTTACTTTAAAAACTAAATAAAAAGAAGGATGAATGTAGTTACCTACAGAATTTGCTATTTTGAAATTTGGTAACTACTATTTCAGTAATTCAGTTTATATTTTCAGTATTACATCTAGGAAATAATTAATGTCATATTTGTAATAAGATGTTAGCAAAAAATTGATTATTATGCAAGAAATAATATATTAAAAAATTGAAAAAAAAATTTTTTTTCTTCAGTCTAAGCGAACCAAGTGCTTACAGGATAGAAGTAACTTTCCAGAAAGCAAATAGCGAAACCTAACAGCGATTAAATTACATTTAAGGGAATTGACAAATCTCATAAGACGAATTAAATGCTGTCGTCCGAGAGGGACTACAAAAAATATTTTCTTATCTCGTTTATTTCTAGCGATTTAGTTGTTCAATGATATTTTTCAATGATATTCCAGGCAAGCTATCTAAAATACTTCAATTACACTTCTAGATTATATTTAGTAGATTTAATTGTAAAGTTGGTTAAAAATACATGCAAAATAATCGTTTTGATATAAAACCGCCCAAAAATGCAGTAGATACTTTGAAGTGAAAACGAGTAAAGCGAACAAGCTAACGATGTGATCGAGATCTTGAAATATATGTTTAAATAACCATTATGACGTTAGCCACCTGTCAGACTTTAATGATCTGCTTCACTCATGATTCGAAGATCAGAAAATAATTATCTTCTCTCTGCATTTGAATCACATCTGATTGCTGTAAAAAATAAAGTAATAATCTTCCAAGAAGACTGCTTCTCTCAATTTATAAAAGTCTTGAATTCGGACCCCTTAATCCCCAGACCAAGCATAACCGCATAACAAAATCCTTGAGTCTACATATGCCCACAGTAACACTTACTTTAATGCAACATTCACTTTAAATGTTGCGTTTAAAAATCAATTATTTTTCATTATCTTATTATATTAATTGCCTTGGGTGGTATTGCCAAAACTACCACAGAATCTTCTGTGGTTTGGAACTGAATGCAGCAGCTCAATAAAAGGAGAAAAGCCAACAATACCACACTAATGTGGTCACCCGGCCACCAAGGCATACCCGGCAACGAAGAGGCCGACAGACTGGCAAAACTGGGCACACTGGAATGCCCGGCGGAGTCAGTAGTTTGGGTCCCCTTCGCTATGAGCAAGAAAATCATCAGGGACTGCTTGGAGTAGGAACACCGGGCGTCCTGGAAACAGAACCAAGGGTGTCACCAGACAAAGACCATGATGGAGTAACCACTTCCTAAAGTACCAGGGCCGTGTGTGAAGGGTGTTAGACGATCGATATGCATCAATTGATATTTTCGCAGAATCTTAACACACTATCTATTTTATATAATAACACTTCGAATCATATGTACGTAATATGCATCTCCCTCATATTCCTATGTATTATACTCTTATTTTGTATATTCATATATGTATGAATGTACCGGTCTGTTCATATTTTGTACCATATTTTATATATTTTGTATATCTATATCTGTATCAATGTACCTCTTTTGTATGTTTATATTTATATGAATGTACCTATTATATTTGAATATTTGTATCACACTTTGTATATTGATATTTGTATGAATATACCTGTCTGTTATGCCAGTAAGTATCGTAGTAAGTATAAGTATGTATTGGTGTGGATATATTTCTTTCCCTCCCGGGTTTATTCCTTCCCATCCTACTACTGATATCCCTTCTGTTCTGATATCTCTTACCTAACTATTATATGCCGGCCCGGTGGCATAGTAGTTAGGTCACCTGATATTACATTGTAAGGTTCCGGGTTCAATTCCCGGCTTGATCACCATTTTCTATTAGGATAAAATTAACGAAATTGCATTTCAATTATATCGATTGAATGCAATAACAAGACACACACGCTACATACACATACATATAAACACTTTATAGTAGGGGTAGGGTTGTATACTGTGGTAACTAGTAGGGGGTAATAGGCCGGAATTTGACAAACCCTTGGCTTTTCCCCTCCCAAGTTTGATTGTTTAAATGGGTTATTTTGGAGAGGAGCAGCTGGAATACATTTCTTGTAGTGCACTGAATATCTTTAAAGTTGTCCAGGTAAACCCTCTCATGTAAAGCTTCTGTATCCCTTTGTAAGCCATTCTTCACCCACTTGGTATTTCCTGTAGTTTCTGCCTCGTTCTCGATAATTAAGTAAAATAATATAAAATAGGGCTATCATTTAAATAAACTTAATTCTGAAACTAAGGTAAAAATAGCCCTTTAGTTATTTATATCCATATAATCTGGCAATGCCCTCCGCAATCGACCAGCATATTATATAAAAATATTATTTAGTTGCGTCACAAATAAAAACAACCAAATCACAACAGCTGCCTTGACATACTTATAAATAAATAAGAATTGAAACATATCGACAAACATTGAGAATATTGGTATATATTCAGTGGCGGCTGATCCTGGGCCAAAAGGGCAATAGCCCTCCAAAATATTTCATAAATAATACACGAAAAGAAAGCTTTCGATAAATTAGCCTTCATTAATTAAAATAATTATTTGTGTCCGATGATTCGGTTTGGTTTAGAGAAATTGAGAATGCCATCTACATGTTTTACTTTAAACCACTTTAAGTTAGCTGAGACGCAAACCGGCCGCACCTGCGCGCCCGCAAAGAAATCGGCTGAGGCACGAATTTGTTGCCTATGCATATATACAGTCAAGTTAGCAAGCCAATAGAACCCCTATTTGCAGAATAGAATAGAATAGAATAGAAACTTTCTTTATTGTTTATGATTTTTTACAATGTTATGTCCCTGAGAGGTGTGG
>JAOPUG010000036.1:21741794-21761024 GCA_027564375.1 Micropterix facetella | reverse complement strand
AACAAGATCTTGAGATCAATAGCAAATGTACCATGGTATATTACCAACAATGAACTGCACCAAAACCTGTCTGTGAGTACAGTAAAGGAGGAAATCCGAAACACATCAGAGAGATATAAGGAGCGGCTAATTAATCATCCTAATAAATTAGCACACCAGCTGACCACACAGAACTACGCAAAACAACTGAAGCGACACAACATCTTAGAGCTACAAGACAGATAGTAGCTCTAAGCCAAAAGGATGAGTGAATGCTCTCGCTGGGGAGTACTCTCTGCAAGAGATCAAGCTAAGTCATCACATCGACTCATAGTCTACCAAATGATTGCCAATAACCAAAAAAAAAAAAAAGTTTGCGACGATCAATATTGATGATTTTTCATAATCGCAAATTCAAAATTCATGCAATAATCAAGTTGAAAAAAAAATCAAGCTGTATTTTAAACTAATCGATATACTTATCGACGTTAACAGTATACTATGTTGAGGTGTTCGTTCAATAAACATGCAAATCTCGCTGTTCTTTACGATAGCTTTTAAAATATGAGATTAGATAATACATAGGTCACTATATGAATGCATCTATATCCTATGTTTCTAAATAGCAAATTTTGTTCAATATCGAACGTGATAAGGTATTTATAATGATTAAAATAACAATACATTTTTTGGTATTTATTCTGTCATCGCTTTCCGCCTTTTCGTTTGTACGAAGGAGCTCAAGCGAGAACATTTGTGTGCTATGATCTACCATGACTTTAAATTTGGTTTATCTGAAGTATTAAGCTTTAAATGTTTAAAATCAGCTTTAGCCAAATCTGCTCCTTCTCGGGTAATGATTTTTAGATGTATTTATAATTAAAAAGGGAAAGAACTAGCCTAAAAGATGACGACAGAAATAGACGCCCGCAAATGGCAGTCATTGCAGAAAATGTGGGAGCTACTGAAATGCTGTTGCGAGACGACTCGCGAATCACATTTAAGGACATAGAAAGAATCTTACACATTAGTGTGGTTACTGTTCATATCATCTTACGCGAGGATCTTGACGCGAGTAAACTTTGCTGTCGTTGGATACCTGGTGCAATCTCCGAAATGGAAAAACAAGCCCGTGTAGATTGGTGCCAAGAAATGCGACTACGTTTCGAAAATGGGACATCAAGGTGTGTTTCTGAAATCATTACTGACGACAAAACTGGATATATGAGTACGATTCGGAAAACAAGAAGCGTTAATGAGTATGGGTGTTTTCAGATGGCCAGTTAACTACAAAATTGCAGACCTCAGAACATTGGTAAAAAATGGTGACCAGTTTTTTTTCATGTAGTGAACATTATGCGACATCAATGATAGAAAATTGTAGATCAGAATGGTACACAACAGTCACCTAGCCAAAAGTTTTCAAAGCTTAAATCAGGAGACGACCAAGACCTGGCTTAGGGGAATCCTGTTGCATCACGACAATGCGTCTTCACACACTTCTCTCAGAACAAAGGCGTTTATTCGATAATCTGGTATTGAAACCTCAACTCATTTGACCTGACTTAGCTCTCTGTGACTTCTTTGTATTCTCATTTATGTCACTTCTTTTTATTCCTAATTGTCAAGGATAAAATAAAAGGATATTTTTTTCAAGCGTCGTTGAAGCGGTGGCTGCTGATGAATCAGCCATTTGGAATAAATGTTTCCAGAGCTGGTTTATGTGTATGGAAATTTGCATAGAGAATAATGGAGAATATTTTGAAAATTTTTAATGCCTATAAATTATAAAAATAGATTGCTTACTTTTCGCTTGACCCAAAACTATATAGTGACCTATGCAGTAGTAGCATTACGAATCATACAGCCAAATTTAACTTTAGGTTTGTATACGCTTCGCATGCGAGACGCTGGCGATTTCCCCTAATTTATTTTATGAATTTATTAATAATACGTAATTATGTTCATACCCATTTGCATGGCCATTTGATTAGGACCCCCGACAGCCATCTGAGCCATCGAAGGATTCATCTGATTAGGCACCATCTGACCGGCGATGGTGCCGATGCCGACCATCTGATTCTGCATCGCGTTCGCCGCCGACATGTTGGGTCCCATTGGGTTTTGCATCCCTCCCATCTGAGGCCCGCCCATCTGGTTGCCGGCATGCCCTTGCATCTGCCCCATCGTGCCCATCATCCCGCCCGGGCCCATCTGTCCCTGGTTCGGCACCATCCCCATTCCCGATATCAGTTTATTCTGCAGCTGCATATTGGCCATCTGCGGCCGCTGGTTCAGCGTCTGCAACAGGTTGGTGGCGGTGATAGGGGCGTTCTGCTGTGACACCATCGGCCCCTGGCCGCCCATCTGGCCGCCCATCTGGCCGCCCATCTGGCCGCCTATCTGGCCGCTCATCTGGCCGCCCATCTGGCCGCCCATCTGACCGCCCATCTGACCGCCCATCTGGCCGCCCATCTGGCTGCCCATCTGGCCGCCCATTTGACCGGACATCTGGCCGGGCAACCCGGCCATCTGGCTGACGGCATTCATGCCCTGCGGGCCTTGCATCTGAGGGCCGCCAGCACCGCTCATCATTTGATTATTTCGCGAGCCTTGACTGGCAAGATTCTGCAGGGCATTTATGGGATCCGGCGCCATTCCTTGGTTGCCGCCCGGTCCCGGTTGGTTGCTCTGCCCGACTTGGTTTTGAGCCTGCGAAACGATGGGTTGGTTTGGATTGGGGCCGCCGGGCAACATCACCTGCCCGGGCTGAATCTGTCCTTGAACATTGGAACCCGCCGCCATTCCCGCTTTCTTTGTGTCTGAAATTGTTTATCGTCCAAATGTTTAAAAGATAACGTAACTTTTATTTCTATAAATATAAGTCAATGTGTGTGAAGTGCATAAAATTGTGAAATGTGTGCGAGTGTGTAAATGAAGCCATGGACAAATAAAAATGATGACAAAATTATTTCATGGAACCACCACCATCGTCGACCTGAAATTAAAAATGAATAAAGGAAACTTACTTATTTCTCGAACATGTAAAATAAGCCGCGCCACCATACTTAAGTACTCCTCTTTCGATTTGGCTTTTTGAAAGACATGGTTTTCCATTTCACTACTGTTACGAGACGTCGGCATACCAGAACGTTGGATTGCTTCCTCACTGTTGCGGACAATGTCAATATTATAATAATAATTATTATTATTATGTGAAAAAGCTGATTATTGATGAATATGGAAACATACATTTTCATTACAACATTTTGGCGAAAGGTCGACGTTCTCCAAGACCCCTCATCGGCTCCCATGTTAAATGACTTTAATTCATTCATTGCGGTGATTTTGAATATAAGTAATCAACCGGGTTTGAACACTTATTATATTAGGTATGTACTGTTATAAACTGTATAATTATTATCACTTAATACAAGCCTCACGCATTATAAACAAATCAAAGAGGCGGACGGCGGGCGACAAACAACGGCGCAGCAGTTTGACTTTGATAATGTACGCTTGACGTTTGATAGTGAGAAATGTGGAATAACAATCCTATCGTTTCACCGTATTTTTTAAAGCTGGCTACGCGTGATAAATACATTGGTTTCAAATCCGGGGGCGACAAGTAGTTACTAGCCGGCCTGCGCGGCGATAGAGATGACCGAATCGGCTGCTGTATCAATAAAAAAATAGAATTCTGAGTGGATATGAAACAAGTTTGAGCTTGGGTTTCGCGATGGTACATACGCTTTTAGAGGTGGTAATCTCACTTATTTCTATAGATAGTTAATACTTATATCTATAGGTGGGTGTTAGTGAAGTTATCAATTTTTTTTATATATTTGTAGTAAAGCCTGTACGCCGGCTCCCATAGTAATTTCTTTAAATAGCGCCGAATCTGTAACAAGGAAAAACACGAAACGAAAAAGATAAAATAAAAGACAAAACTAAAAAACATAACATCGAACCTTACGGGCGGCGGTTTGATTTACTTAGACAAAAACTCAATATTTTCTAAACAATTATATAATTAGAAGTATTATGGCGGTTCAAGTCTATAAGAAAGTACTCATATAGTCAGTCTCAGCTGCCGTACGTATTCTTTCTTTATCCGCTTTTTAAATTGTATTAAATTACTTACTAATTTAAACATGTTCTACCTGAATACGTATTGGTATGGTCAACATTTAGAAGTGTAACGTTATATCAGAACCCCCATTGCCTCATTGCTGATAAAAACTGTATAACTCTCTCATTCTTATCTAGAAGGAAACGCCGATTTAAAGTCCTAACAAGATGAAATTGTTTATCATTCGATAAACAATTTCAAATTTATTCCTAAGCCACATTATTATGAAAAGTGCTCTTACAGAAATACTGCCCAAAACCAATATATGAGAATAATTGAATATTACGGTATTACACGACCCATGGCTCATCTACAATTTAATTGTTTTTTTTTCTCGTCGAACTAAAGGATATTTCATTATATATTTTTTTCTCCTTCGGTATGAATTGCAATCAATGTAATGAAGCCATACCATCTGATAAAATGGTAGTTAAATGCAATTCGTGCAAACTGAAGTACCATCTGCACTGCATAGGCATCAATGATGATGCATATACGAGAATGAATAAAGTGCCGATCAAAATTAAAATGCTTGAAATGCACTACTCAGCACCACTTCACATCTGAACTACAGACGGCAACAACTTTGCCAACCGTACCCAACACGTCGGAATCGCCTAATCTCAAAATGCTACTCGAAAAAGTAAAATAAATGCATGAGGAACTGAAAGAATTGGAGAGCCTTCCGTCCATTCGTCAGGATATTCGCGAATTAAAGGCGAAATTCTTGAGCTGAGAGCAACGTTAGAATTTAATATCAAGAGGCTTCACGATATTGATGTGAGAGTTGAGATGGAAGATGCCAACATTAAAAAAACGAGGACATAAAGCTAAAATTCAATCATTGAAAATGAATATAAAAATTACTCGAAATAGATGCCAACTATAGTGAGCAGTGCGCTAGGTGGCAGAATCTTTAAATATTTTTTTTGTTTTTTTTTTAATAACGCATGAGTATTTTAAAATATTGTCGCATCTAAAAATGTAGCTCCTTTCAGTTGGAGTAGGATAACATTAGTTCCTTACAGAGTTATTCACAAGTAAAAGAGAAAAAGATATATTTTTGCGAGTGTGTCGCGGATCGGCCGCTTGGGTACTCCCAGTACCCAGGGACAATCCACAGGTTTTTGCGTTAGGTAGTACCTAGGGACACGCAAGGGGATAATACCAGCTATACAAATTTCAATACAATCATCTAGTATAATCTAAAAGCACTCCCGTATTTCCATCATTGGTGGATCCATAGCCTGGCTTTGGCTGTCTATTAATAGGCCCCTTTTTTATCTGTCAGGTATTGAAAGGGAACCGGTAGCAACTGTGTAGAAGACAATCTAAAAATTAAATCCAACATTCTAAAATAGACAAATCAAAGCGATAATTTTACATATTAGGTTAACGATTAACTGCATATGCTTTATTCATATCTTTTGGAATTGCTCCACAAATAACACATTTTGATGTGGCACCCGTGTTTAGTTTCAGTTACAGTCATTAATGACGACAGAAGGGTATTTTAAATTAAATTAAATTCTAGAGACTGTGACAACAGTTTTTGATCATCCCGTTTGCCACGGACTTTAGCACATTATATTTTATTTCAGACAAGTAAAAATCTAATATTACAGCTAGTGCTTGACGAGGAGTTAGTGATGTTGTCTGGCCTTCAGTTGACGTACTAGCATCTCTATAGCACGTGCAGCTCTTCGGGTGTCCTGCTAGCTGCGAGCTTGGACGCCCGCCTTTCTTTCGTTTTTTTAACGCTTCCTCGAAAAACTTCCGTGATCGCCTGGGTGTTAGATAGCTTGGTTGTTTCATAGATGGCTGGCAGTGGAACAGCTTTAATTTTTAAACCTACTGGTAACTTTACCTCCTGATGAAGCCATTCTTCATTGGACATAATCAATTTTTGACGGTTCCGACGAACATCATCGATTTTTTAATGAAATTTTAGACAAAACAAAATTACCGATAGTTGTTAGTTGGCTTCGTTGTTAGTCGGAGCAGCCAGGGACATTCAGATACGACTATACTTTTTCGAAAACAAATAATTTCTTTTTGTTTATTCCGCTTTTAAAATATACATCTTCGAGGTCGGCATTTTTGATTGAGCTACCTTCGGCTGAAAAAAAATCTTGAAAAAGTAACTCGCAGGCAGACGCAGACAAATGGTATCAAAAATAAAATGTTATTAATGTAGCAACAAGAAAAGATAAAAACTAAGAGGAGATTTTTGGATTTTTTTAAAAACTCTGTAATAGTTTGAAAATATATTATTTTGACATACCATATAAATTACATTTTGAGGACATGTAGAATTGGAGTCAAAGAATGTATTGCCATAATTAAAATAGCATTAAAGAGCTCATACCTTGGTATATACCCTCCATGATAGTTCGTTCGGAAATATTTGTTATCTTCGGCTGAAAGACATGTTTTGTCCGGATGACAAAATGCGACTAACAAGTGATTTTGTACGGGCGTGCGAACGTCGCTATTTGAAAACGTTATTATTGGCAATGGATAGTCGTCCAGGTATTAATAACACCATAGATTAATTATTTAATCTATGATAACACTTTATAATGAGTTTTTGTTTATCCTCTTTAGAATAACGGTATTTAAATACGTGAAATCGTCATTAGTATTTTTTTAATTTTGTCCATGTTCGCGGCACTGTGCGACGCCACGTCGTAAGTGTAGTGGAATATTCTTTACTTAGTCCGATCGCTATTATCAGCGAAACGTAATATTGATTTATTTTGTAAAAGCATTAACATTGCCTCCCATGGATTTCATATTCTGGCGGAAATAATTTATAATAAAAGGCAGAAATACAATGTTTTCCACAGTCAGACTAGATTTTAGTTAAGTTTTATTGGTTACAGGAGCTGAGAGCAATGTAAGAATATTTTAAAACGGTAGTATTTTCAAATAGTAATATTTTAAAATGAAATTTATTTTAGCAAAAAAAAAAAAAGGCAAGGCTTGTGGGGAAATGTGAGAAGAACTGTTTGTTGATACGTGGTGAGCGAAGCACAGCTCGAGCAACACGCCGTGCACGGTGCGTTACTCATCATACCTTCTTGGGGGTCTGCGCATTGGCTGCTCTAGTGGGAGAAAAGTATATAAGCGCATACAGTCGCACTCTTTTCTCAATGCTGAATATAAATAAGAATCAAATACATATTACCGCCACAACACTACATCTTTGTGAAAAATATCGATATCCATTCGTTACCATTTTAGTCATGCTTTACTTGGACCTGGAGGCTGTAAATTCCGCGGCTGCAAAATTTTAGGCTAACACGGAATAATAAATAACCAAAAGAATAAATTTAATTAGGAGGTACCAAATGTTTTAGATTATTATAATGTAATTTTAAGATGGGAGAATTTGATTATATTTTTTAGAGTAAAACACCACTTACACGACACGATATGATCGACTCGATCGTTTGACAAACCGAAGAAACCGCCGCACTCCATTGCCAAAGTCAAAGGTTTTTGCGCGGACGGGATTTGCTGTTGAAAAGAAAGTGGTTTGACCTGGTGCGTCTGTATTTCAGTTTTGTCAGGTGATTCGCTAAAGTGCTGCAAAATGACCGTACCAATGGAAAGAATTCAAGTGCTGGAATCAATAGAAAAGGACATTATAATCTGCTTGCAGAGCGCCGGTCGGTCGAGTGTACATAAATCGCAGAATCTACTGCTTAGATGAATACTGAATACCTTTAGATCGAGTTATTGTGTTTGTTTGCTGTTTGTCATGTTTCAGGACAAGTGCTGCTAGAATTGAGTAAGGAAAAATCGAATCAAAAGCAAGCCGAAGGTAACACACATCAGTTCCTCAAGACTCTCACCCAAGTGGAACAGAAGCTCAGCGAACAGATTAATTACCTGACACAGGTCTCGACAGGGCAGCCCCATGAAGGGTCGGGCTATGCATCGCAGAAAGTGTTGCAGATGGCTTGGCACCGTTTGGAGAATGTCCGCTCGTGGGTGAACGAGCTGGAGCGGTTGAAGACAGCACATCTTGCAGTAGCCACTCGCACCAACGGTGCCATCGCTATTGCCAACGGCAGCGCAACCTCCACTAATCCGCCCACTTCTTGACCCTTGTATTTGTAGATGGCTCGCTCTAATGCCAGTCATGACTCGCATATTATAGTATTCATCAGGCATTTGACGGATGAAATTCAGTAGCCTAAGTGTAAAATCATATTGCATACTTACCTACTCAGCATAGATAATAAAAAAAAACAATAAATGTTGTCTTGTAATATGGGATTTTTCAAAAAGAAAAATTGTTTTTTTAAAATTGTAAATAATAATATAGAAATAGGCAGATGAAAAAAGTTTTATTTCCATTGTTTATTCAAATTATTGTTGAAAGTAGTTCTTATTTTTGATATGGCGTATGCACTGCAGAATCACATTCCTCTCGTGAATAATTTCTTTATGTAACAGTTTACTTAATAAAGTCGATGGCAATTTTCTTCTCAATGACTGCTGGGGCATCCTCGTGTCTTTACTTTCATTTGGGGGTTTCGATAGTTTGATGTGTTCCATTTTTCTCATGATTTTAATTTTCGGTTCATTGTCATCTTCTTGTTTAACAGTGGTGGGAACAGGATGTGGTTCATCTCTTTCTATTTTTACTTCCTCCGGAGCGGAGTCATCTTTTATTTTTGCGCTAAGTATATTTCGATCAACCTTCTCGAGTTTGATCTCTGGAACTTCTTCATCAGACGAGCCGTAACAGTCGATGAGATTTGCTAGAGCTCCGCAGAGAGTTGGTGTGTTGCTCGTGGAATGCTCCCAATCGCCATCACTCTCTTCACTCGCATTAGAAGTCTTAGTCACTATATCGGCACTCTCCAATTCAACATCTAGTTTGGATATTTCATTTAAACCTTTAAACTGAGGTAAATTTTCAAACGTTTGATTGTCGTCCTCTGCTGCCTTCGAATTGTTGAAAATATCATTTTGCTTGGAAAATGATGTTCGTTTCCGTCTTTTATTCTTGGTGATTTTTTTATGTTGGGGTTTTGAGTTGCGTTCCGATCCAAAGACTGAAAATAGAAAAAAACAGAACCTCATAAATCTGGGTTAATTGGGGCTCCAGGTGGTCCGAATTAAATAAAATAATGGCTACTCTAAAATTGCTCTCTATACCAACTCCAGAATAACTAAAAACCTCAATTCTAATGACAACAATATCGAGTATGCAGTAAATGGCTGTAGTGAATCAAATAATTTACAAGCTCACATGACTTCCATAAAAAAATCTTGTTGGAACCATCCAGAATGGTGCTGGTCTGGGGTGTGGCAGTACAACCATGAGCAACTGTTGGCCTTCAATATCAGAATGACTGAACAGTTGGGGACTTTTGCATTCCTCCTCCAATGCACTAGAAGATAATGTTCAATGCACTAGAAGATAATGTTGTGTGACTGGACACCAGAAATGCTGAATTTTTATTTAAACTCCCAACGGCATACTTGGGAGCTCTGTCCAGATTAAGCGAAGTCTGTTTCAATGGGTCCGAGTTAATGAGGTTCTACTGTAGGCACTATTGAACAAATAAAGTTTAAAACAACGAAGTCAGTCACTCACAATTCTTAGATCCCTGATGGTCAAACCTTTTCTTTTGCACCTGTAATTTTTCGCCTCTTTTTTGTTTCTCGTTTTCTATGTTTTGTTTTTTTTCAATGTTTACTTTCGTGGGATACTTTTTCTTTCTCTCTGTGATCCACTTCGATATATCTTCAGCGTTTGATAATTTAGAAATTTTCTGAAACAGTCCGGATCTGTGCTGCATTTGGATGTGTTTTGTGATTATATTGGCGTGAGCAACAAACTCGCAGCCATCTATGTTGCATTTCTGAAAAATAAATCGGCGATAATGAACTATGCAGAAAAGATATATATGTTTACTTCAATATTGTACCTGGTGTTCATTTACGTGCTGCTTCAATAGCTCGTCAGTTCTGAAGCCTTTATCACAGGTATCACACCAAAATGAACTGGTCTCGTTGGACATTCTATTATGTTTATTTTGATACTTGTTTCCGTAACGATTTGGCATGAATTTTGGTGGAATCGTCGCCCCGCGTGGGCCGAACATTGGAATAGGCGGCGCGTACCCATTGGAGACGTTTAGAAGCTGTGCTCTCTGCGGATTGTTAGGAGAACGAAAATTGGCGGGACAAAACGAATTTGTTTGACTGTGATTGCCTTGATTCCACATTTTGAGTAAATAACTTTTGTCGTTAAATCCGAGGTTAAGTTCTTGCAGCGTGTTGTTTTTGTCATTCGTTACATGATCATTGGTTTTTGTTTGACAGTTCACTAGACTATAGACCATAGATTATAGAGTCGGAAGGACGAGGCGATTGATTCTATTCTCTATTCCTTTGCTACTTTGCATTTTGGCGTCTGTTTATTTAGAATGTCTTATTTTCGTCCGCGGCGAATTATCGAACATTATTTATTATAAAACAGACTCGTCATTATTTACATAATCATAACAGTTGTTTACCAAAATGAATTCTGCAGCAAAGGTATTTATTTTCTTAGGTTATGTCGTCAGTATTTTGGCGCCTTTTAATTTTGCTATTGAGCTCGTAACACTATCTATCAAATGTATTATTATTATTATTACCTGTATCGTATACTTTATTTTAGGTAGGAGAAATATTCACGGAGGCAGGATCAGCCTTTAATAGATTAGCTGAAATGACAATGCAGCTACACCCTATGGCGGATTCACCGGCTGGGTATCGCAATTTATTAGAAATATCTTCCTTATCCACCTTTATTAAGCTTAAAAATGTGTTAGCTCCCGCATACTTCAATCTAGAGACAAAGGTTTGAAAATTATTTCCACGGAATCTGCCAGTTTGTAGTTTATTTATGAGTTCCATGGCCTGGTATCACTCTATTGCAATTAAACAGATTTTTAGAATAAAAAATAGTTGAAACGTTTCTATGTTAAATTTTTAAAATCATTCCCTCAGGAGCAAATGGACAGATGAAGAAATTGAGATGCTTCGTTCGTGCGTTCACAATTTCGCCGAAGATTTACATAAGCTCAGTCAGCATATAAAAAGTAGAACAGTGTAAGTCCATCTTCGTTTCTCAATTTCTCCATTTGTTTATCTTGCAGGCGATTGATATAGAATAATTTGTGGTACTGTTTTCAGTTCTCAGATAAGGACGACTCTGAAGAAAAAGTCGTTTGAGGATGCTGGCATCCCTGTGCGGCAGATCGCTCCCGCTTCGGTGTCACAACAGCAGGTATCACAGCCGGTTTCCACGCAGGTGCAGGCAAATAATATTCAAACAACACAACAACAGCCCTCACTCATCGGGAAGAGCGCCGAGGTAATTTTCGATGAATATGGCAAGGAGGTGGAACTAAAAATGTCCCAAGATAGGTGGAACTAAACCATTAATCTGTTAATTAATAAAGTTACGCATAAAAGTAAAGTCAATACAAACAGAGCTACCAATCTGGCCCATCATAATAATATTATTACCCTTCTAGGGGGTGAGCGGTTTACTCTGGACTAACGACCGGCTGCGTTGCCACATGTAAATTCACCTTCCTCTCCCCTTTTGAAGCCATAGAATTTGAGATGCGGAAATCGCAGTTTTAGATATTTTTTCTAGGAAGGAGTTTATTATTTTCCTGGGATCTTTAAAGAGGTGAAACAGATTTGGTTGAGAATCCTCAAGCACTAACTTCCACCGCGTGAAGGTGAACAGTGAAGCCGTTCCGGCTGACGGCGTTTGCGAGACCATGGTATTTATTTAATTTGTATTCGAGGTCTTTTGGGATATTTGATCTTCATGGAACAGTTAATTCTACAATAAGGGCCCATCTTCCGAGATAGGGAGTAAAAAGAATTATAGCTAGACGGAGGGCTGTGTACCCGAAACTTTCAGAGAATTAGACCGAATCGACCTCCAGAATCCAATCTGAAGCTTTCTTGATTATTGGGAAAGTTTTGGTTTTCGACCATTCTGGCTGATGCCAGCAAGAAACTTTTTGTGGAAATCTATGCGGGCTTGTAGATCATTTAATTCACTACGTCCACTTACCGCATGCTTCATTATTGCCGGATCCTTAGAATTGGACAGAATTGAAGTTTTGGTTATTCTGGAGTTGCCATAAAGGAGAGAGAGCAGATTTAGAGCTAGCCCAAAGTCGTGTTTGGACCTGAAGAGAGTCGAGGGATCAGCCAGTTTGGCTCAGGACAACCAAGATTTTAAACTAGCTGTCACCAGCGCATCTAGATGGGACAGAGTATGTATGTATTTGTCACATCCTACGGGCAAACCCACTGCCTCGGCGTTATAACATTTTCGTCTTGTCGCCCCGAAACAAACGCAAGGGCATGTGGATGAAAACAATCCACGTACCAAGCTCCGTCACTGCCCGTCAGAGTCCAACCTTTACGGTAAGGCGCTGAACAGACACCCAGCGGGCAACCTCGCCCCCTGACTCCGAATTCGGATGGATTTCTCCATCCTCCCATCTGGTTAAGGGTTCGAAGTCGCTTGAGCGGCTTTTATTTAATGTGAGCAGTAATTTATATCGTGGATCCGAGACGCCCTTTGACCGGCAATCTCACCCGGGACCGCGTGGTCAATGAATAAAATGGCCAATGACCAGGCGCAATAAGGACATGACAGTATAAGAGTACAGATTGGCAAGTGCGCAAATTGTGTATAATTATAATTTAAAAAAAATATATACATAGTACGCTTTTATGACTGTAGGCAGTATTTTTATGCTTTTATGTCATGCATGGCACTGGGTATACTAGGTATAATGCCTGATGAAGAGTCAAGGTTTAAAAGAAAAAAATATAATGTTAATGGTAAACACATCCCAAAATCTATGATAAAAACATTGTAAAAAATGACTATTTAGTTGGTAGGGTATTGTGGCATAAAAAAAATCATTACAGGGAAAATTTGACTACAGTTTCATCCTGTCTAGGTATAAAAACCTGTAAGTCATGTCTATTTGTTCTTGGGAATACCTTGGAAGAAGGAACGCAGGTATACACTGTTGGTAGTGGAGAAGCTGAAAGCAATGATACTCGGGCCAATTCAGATCTGATCACTCAGTATATCAGAATGTCCATTTATCCTGTCCCTCTCTTGCCCAAACACCGCTTGATACATTTTAACCCAAACGGAAAGCAGGTAATCATTGCTGTCAACATCTTTACTACTGCCGAGCGCCCGTTCCTTCCTCTAAGGGGAAAACTAATTTTCTTCTAAAAACTTGGAAAACTAGTTTTATTTTGACATAACTTCAGTTACATTTTTATTATATTAATTGATTAGCGACTTCAAATTTTTGAGTAATGGATTAATGAGTTAAAGACTTGATTAACTGTGCTCAACAGCACTGCCGACAAACAGGGCAGTAAAAATCGAAAATTAAATATTTTTGTTTTACAGGTCACGTTGAACATGCTAAACGCTCCTGAATCCGAGGTAGACGTGGAAGGCCTCAGCACAGATGTAAAATTGGAATTCGAAGGTGGAAACGAGGAAGTAACTGCGTAAATTTTGGATTTTAGCATAGTTTGAATAACCAAGTACAAAATAAAGAATATTTTTAATTGCCTATTTTCGTTTATTTTCTTATAAAACCCAGTATCTTCCGGCCCCATTTAGTTTGATCGGATTCGTAAAACTTTTCGAAATGGTTCGATTTCAATAATACTGTTGCGATATACGCTTCAGTGTTTCGACTTTTTAGCTTATCATACAACGGGAAATCTGATTCTTGGCGTCTCAATCGCTTTACTGCACTTTTATAACATTTCCATGGTTGGGGTTCGATAATAATTAGTCTGGTAATCGATGAAATTAGATTTAAAAACTTCTCCAAGCCATCATCGCCATGATTGAGGTGTATCCACATAGTCATTGAAAAACAAAATGTAACATCAAACATGCTTCTTCCGTGTTCGTTCAATATTCTAGTTAGCACAGGCAGCGCATTATTATTCATTAAATCCAAACATTGAAAATGAATATCCGAAGTTTCATTAATTTTGGCTCTTTCTATTAAAAGTGGATCAATATCGACGCCGTAAATAATACTTTTGCTACAATCCTTCGAGATATATTTTTGTAGAGCCGTAGTAAGTTCGCCGGTATTACATCCCAAATCTAGGGATAGAGCAGCCTCTTCGATTTTATTCCTTATCAGACCTTCCGGTAAATGGCCAATTCTCGTGCTGGGTGGATGAAAGTCGTAGTAATTGATAAAGTTTCCGTAGCGGACAGCTCCTGGGTCGTTACCATGAAATTGTAAGTCTTTTGATTGGCTCATTTCAGATAGACAGAAACGCAAAACGCGCGAAAACACAAGTCCGGCAAGACAGAACGCAAATGACAGTGTTTTGACGTTTGTATTTTTTCGTCGGATGAGGTTACGGAAATGGCATTTATAGGCCATTAAATTTTAATGGCTGGGAAAGTTATATGTCATTACAATTTGAAGAAATCTGAAACAAATATTTTGGAACTATACAGCACTTTATAAACTAAACTGCCGTATATCTAGTTAATTTTCTATTTATAAAACAATCCGTCAATGACACTTTTGCTTTTCCAGTTTAATATCTTTTTAATAGCACATTCCACTGTAATGACTGAGCGTAGCAACGCTCAGTCATTACATTATCATTGTAGAGCACGGTATGACAAATGATGGTACGTGCGCACAGCGCGCGTTCGTTGTAAATATGACATTATTATACGGGCGTAGCTGGCTGTGCGATTGCGGTGTTCCTTGATTAAATTCCGAATCGAAAACTGATTTCTTTTCTGTCGGTAAAGTCCGCCTGCCTCAATGTAAATGACTTGAAATGGGTGTAAAGCGACGCGGCGCGGACCATTCGCCGTCGATTCGCTTCTCACGCAATGCCAATAGAATAATTGCGCTTTTTCAGTATAGACTGGCGAACGCGATCGCGTTCGTAGGCCGCCGTCACATGTGTGCGAGACATGCGTTTTTTGCCGCGCATTCTCTCGGAGAAAAGCCCCGATGGAAAACATTTCTCTATAATGAGACTCAAGTTCAATTACATAAGAGAATCGTAAAACAATTGGTGCGGAATGACGGATATACGACGGCGGCGCACATCCTCGGCGAGCGTTTATAAGCGAAGGCTACCAACCGCTGCCATCAGTCGTACGGTGGCCTTCAACAGAGCGACAATTATTATTTTTAAGTAGTGAATAGTGTGTGTGGGGAAAAGCCAGTATTAAAAATAATCGAAAATGTGCTCCATCTTCAGGATAGCGGTCGCTTCGGCGATCTGCCTCGCGGCCGTCGGCGCCAGCAGCGTGCACCACCGACATAGGCAAATGGACAGTGAAAATGAAGTGGAAAGTGGACGCGCCGAGGAGAATTCGTGGTGGCCATACGCCGAATTCTCCATCCTTCAGAAGGTTTACGACGACTGTAGCACCCATCAGGAGATGACCTCTTGCCTCAAGACTAAAGCACTGAACGCCCTCAGCCGGGCTGTTGACCAGGTATTGCTACAGTGAATTTCGCTTCAATATTTCGCGGAGGAAATGTGACTAAAATTTAATTTTTATTAACAGGAATCGATTCAGTTTGCTGATGGTCTCGTGTTGGTGAAACAAAACGACACTCCAGCTGGCGCTTCAGCAGAGCCTCGCTTATTCTCCGGGATGTCAGCTGAGGACAGGTTGGATGCTCAGCTGCGCTCGAAATTCCAGCAACTCATAAACACACACACCCTAACCATGGATCTCGCCTCTGAAGGCAGAGGCAGAGGTACAGCATTCCTCCGCAACCTAACTCTGAATTTCCTATTTTCAATAATACTAAAGATGTTTTTTGATGTTTAGGTAAGAAGGTTCTTCCTTACCTGCTGTTGGGCATCTTCACGACCGTGAGCGTCGTCGGAGGCATCGCTCTCAAGACCCTCGCCGCCATCGCCGGCAAGGCCTTGATCGCCAGTAAGGTCGCCCTCACCATCGCCGGCATCATCGCGCTGAAGAAACTCTTCAGCCACGACGGCGGTCACGGAGAAACCACTTTCCAGGTCCACGCCGATGGACACAACAGGTAATCTCTTCTGCGATACACATTATCCCGCTGTAAAAGGGAATTATAACCGTTATAATTAAGATTTTTATTAAATTCTAGTCTTTAATTCGAAGGCGGAACATGTACATCGTTCGTCCGGCGAGGACAGCGTCGCAGGACCCGTACCGCTACTACTACGACCAGGGCGTAGCGCCCGTGACCGCCTAGGGCTCCGCTGGCGCCCCGCTCCCGCACGCGCCCCGACCGAACGCCGGACGATCTTCTTACCTCTGAACTCCAAGCCAAATATTAATACAGCGACCGCATCACCCCCTGCGGCCGTTGAGGAAATTGTAAATGCTAGCTTCTTTAGTTAAGAATCTATGTCAGTTAAGCCTAATTTATTT
This sequence comes from Micropterix facetella, assembly GCA_027564375.1. Lineage (NCBI taxonomy): Eukaryota > Metazoa > Arthropoda > Insecta > Lepidoptera > Micropterigidae > Micropterix > Micropterix facetella. Next base: position 21,744,408 of record JAOPUG010000036.1, on the reverse strand, counting down.
ATTTATAATACGATATGATTAATGTTAATTTTCCGAAAAAACACGCCACTCGATTGTGTCGATAAAATTGAAAAAAATGTTTTAAATATAAATCGGTTGTTTTATTTGAAGCAAAATAGCACGCGCGGTGTGTAATTGGGTTGGCAGATTATTATAGTAATACGAAATCAATGGAGATCAGTATGGAGAAAGCAGTAATTAGACGTGTGATCGACACGCATCGGCAATGCATGTCGCGGCTCGGTGCATCGAAGTACTTACTTACTGAGGCTAGAAAGCAACGAGATATCGATGCGCGAACCTACATAAAGATGTGCATTTCATACTGTATGCTCTGGATACGCATTACGAAATAACTAGACCTTAACATATCGGTTATAATTTACAACCGCAACGGTCAGTGCTTAGAAATATTTACTATTTGCAACGGTTAGTGCTTAGTAGTATTAGATAAATGCAGCTAAAGTTAAAGAAAGTGTTAATATCTTGATGTGCCGATAATGTTTTTGTACTGATGTTAAAGAAAAAAAATAGAAACCTTGGAAATTTATCTGTTTATCTCGCACATCTTAGTTCTCGCAGTATTATAGTTAAGTATTATAATTGAGTTCATTCAAGCGCTCAATGCACAACAAGCTTTAAATTATTAAAAGAAGGAGTGAATAGGTAGAGGGTATCAAGGGAGGGGGATATATAGGTACACTAAGGTTAGATATTGACCACGTATCTCATAACTACCTTCCTTTCATGCAATATCTTTCGGTTTTCACTGGACTGGGATGCTACTTGCTATTCCGCTGCAGCGCGGGCGGCAATAAGAAAAGTAGCGCAGAAGAAATGCGGCCTGCAGTCGCGGGCTTAGCGCAACCACACCACGAGACGCGCATTGTAAGAAGATTAAGCCAATTTATCTCGTCAGCTATTTACACGTTGTGACGAACCGCGGCTGTGGCTGCAGCGCGGCCTCTAACGTAGTTAGCGTTCAAATTGTGCAAAGCTGAAGCGGCTAAACGCACCGCCGGTATGCTGGTCACGTCGCTACCGCCTTCCCTCGTGCGATTTCAGACCGAGCTATAATGAATAAGGGGCGGCGAAAAGTTTACGGGCGGGGAGCAAAGCGAAATCTTATATACGTTCCGTAGAAAACGTTGTAGATATCGCATGAAACCTGTAAGAAATGTATAACATCCGTCAGCGAGAATCATCACTCTATTTGGAATGTTCAACATCATAATGTGGTTGTTGTAATTCGAAAGGTATAGCAGTGTAGGGTCTGTAGCTTATGAGGAAAATGTAACTAATATGGAGACAAAACTCGAAATGTTCGTCATTGAGACTTTCTACTACCTGGAATTCGGATATGTTTTGTTTTTCGTTTTTTTTCGTGTGTAAGCGTATTTAATGATTATTATTGAATGCATTGAAATACACCATTGATCTTTTGATAAGCCTCCTGAAAATTATATAAATATTTGGCTTTACATTTCTGAACAGTCATCTGTGATTTTACACATGGAATGGGCGTTCTGAACTAATTAAATCATAATATGGAAGATTCCGCTTTTATTCTGTAGAACTCTTTAGGCTTTGCCTCATTATACATTCATACATTGCGCAAACTGTGTTCAAATCTTGGCCAGAAGTTTGTTTAGTATAACCTAACTTCATTTAAAAACTTAGAATGTAAACTTAAAACAATAAATGATATTTTTACGCTAGCGCCAGCTCGACCTCGCAATGCAAGAGTGCTTCTTGCATTTATCTAAAAAAATAAAAAACGGATTTCACTGAAATTTCTCCACGTTATAGAACATTTAGAACCAGAATAACAAAACAAAACTGTATGTCCGTCTTTCTGTCTGAATCATAGATATATCAAGAACGCGTTACCCGATTCAAATATGATTTCGCCAATCTATTTTATTCGTAAATAGAAAGAATTGATTAGGTTTAGCGTTCCCTACTTACGATAGAAATGGGAACTGCCATAAAACGTATCTCTTTAAAATCTCATTTTTAGCCGTGCCATGTTTGATTTCAAAAATTATTTCGACAGTACGTTTTATTTATCGTATGGATTAGCTGCTAGAGCTGCCATAAACAAACTAATCCAAGCCCAGCGCTAGAGTTTTGAAAAGTATTTGTACGTTTCATCTTACTAGTTTAGTTCATTCAGTATTACTCGTTATTATTTAATCTTATCTAGTAGTTTATTATTTAATATTACTTAATCATTAATTGATGTAAATAATGAAATCATTATCTCTGAATACAGTCAATGTGCGATTACGATTAAGACTATATGCGCTCTGATAATTTCCATTAGAAAAATATATATGTTTTATTGCCCTAATGCTGCGTAAAGAGATTTATTGCATTTGCTCGTGCCGACTGCTGATCGCAAGTAATCCTGACAAACTTTTCATGGCTGATTCTTCATCGATGAGTGGAAGCAGAAAAACTTGTATAAGTTTTCAACAAAATCGAAGAACACGACCGATTCTTGAAAGATTCTTTCGCATATTTGGCAACCAAAATTACACTGCGAGTCAAACATCTTGAGCTCTCGACCACAGTCTCAAAAATGCTTACACATATTACACACAAGCTCGTC
>JAOPUG010000036.1:21469016-21481538 GCA_027564375.1 Micropterix facetella | reverse complement strand
AACCTAATATCAAGCCTCTTTGTTTCCATGAATTAATTTTCCTTCAGCCTCAATGAATTAAATACTTAAAAATTTTACATGCGGTTTAACAATAATAATATAATTTGACCTCAAGAGCACAAGAAATATTTTTTTACATACTTGTTACTCTTAAAAAGATTAACCTTTAAAATAATGTATATCATATCTAGAACCTTTTAACGAGCTCTCTTCAGTGTTGATGTCCTTTAGGAGTTCAGCATTGTGGTAAGTTAATATATCCTCTAATTTCATTACGATGCCTTAACTAACGTTAATAGTTTACAGCTTAGGCTCCTGTAATGAAAATGAAGGCCATATTATGTATTTTGGTGAGGTATTACAGTAAATCATCATTATTATAAGCACTGTAATCAATTCATTATGAATTCTTGGCTTCGTCTTGAGTCTTTCTTTGTTCTTTACTTTTCTGGGCTTTGATTTTACCAATTCTTACCGTAATGCTTATCAGCTAGAAAGTAAATTATCATATAGATAGTTTTATGTTTCTATACCTTTTCGTTCACAGACTTTCAGTAGGGTCAAGGCAGGTCAAGTAATTAGTGTGATTCATAACAATTCAACTCCCAGCAGGTTCCTCTGGAATGAATCATAATTTCACCGCTAGGCAAGCCTCAACGCCGCGTAACGGCGGCCAACCGTAATTTCAATCTGGGTTCGATTTTTGGCTAAAAGCAGCGGCGTTACCAGTTATTTATCAGTTCCGCCGGTAAATGACATTTCAAGTTCGACAATTGATAGACGTCAAATTTAAATATTTTCTCTTTTCATTAATTAATTAAATACAATTAAATATCTCTCCTGCATATTATACATGTTAATACACATTTCAAAAATATAAAATCATTTTTTTTATTAGCGTTGATGTGCTTTTTAGGCAAGGGCTAAACCGCGTACACCTATATTTACAATGATTCTGGTTTTGAGGACCACCCTTAAAGGCCAATAATTTAGATAATTATATGTAAAAACCATTGTATGAAAAACGACAACAAACATCTTTTTTGGCCAGGCATATTATATATATATAAAGTGTGCTATTATACGGTCATGTAAATACTTATATTACAAAGAAATTTCTCTAATGTTTTTCTTAAAATAACCTGAATAATACATTTATCTGGGAAGATATTATAAAAAAATGGAATCTGGTAGAAGATATGAGGAATAACGGTAGATATTTCTAAAATGCAGAGAAATACCCCTCTTTTTAACTACCTATTGGCCGGTATTCCGTTTCTCTTTGGTGCCTTATTCAGGGTCTAAATGCACCAGAATGGAGTCCAATATTCAATTGACGTTTTGATATTTCCTTAATGAATCTTATGTGGAACTACTGATACATAGCATATTATGTCTTTTTCGCATTCGTTTCTGCATTGTCAAAGCGGCTGGGGCTGATTTGATCAGCCAAAGATCGAGCAGTCTAAACTGAAAGGAATGTAGTCTGAAGGTTTTGATACATTTTAATCAGGAGGCTTTGTAAAATTTCTCTTTATTCAAAGATATTCTATGATATTAAGTAATAATATAGATGAATAAATAAACAACGCATTATTACATTTTGTTCCCTAATAGCGATACATTTATTCCGTTCTTCCTGGAAATAAATTGGGCTTGCTGTGATCTAACGCTGCACTGACATAGAAATCACAATGTGGTGATGGTGGTGTGTAAAGTACGAGGGGGCACTTCAGAACAATCAACACATGCAGTACAACATACATACGATAGAAGCTTACAGGGCTATTTTGTATCTGCATTGCAAGAACTCTACATATACTGTCGAAAATGTTACGGTCTAAATACCTATTTATCGATAAGAAATAAATTTGCTACACCCTTCTTATGTAACGCGCAAACTGGGGTAAAGGGAAAACCCAAGGGGTTGTCAAACTTCGGCCCATATGATTATTTTCTTGTATGTATGTAAATATATATAAAAAGATGTTCAGAGTAGTTAAAAGAAACAACTTGAACTTAGCACGTAAATCGCGACAGATTGTTTGTGCCACTCCTGTAATGACTCCCTCAATGAAGACGAATTAGTTTACAAGAATTATCGTGCATAGTAACAAAACTGAGCAAGATTTAAAGATGTGGCCACTTAGGTGGCCGAAGAAGTATGAAAATATCTTCCAATCTTCTCTCACTTTATTTTACGTGAAATTTTTTGGAAAATATTTTATTTTAGGAATATATTACTTTGAAAAAGCATAATACAACACTCATAAAGCCATGTTGTCTCGTTTTCTTCGATATTCCTCCGCCTATATTACTCATAAGATATGAATATTATTAAAATACATATTTTATTTATACGGAAGTTTAAACCGGAAGTATTAATATAACATTTTATACCTAGTTGAAAAATTTACTTCCCCCTCCCTCCTATCCCTCGAGGGGCCAAGTCTTCTTACAGTACTGCGAGGTTTTGTTACTATGCACGAACGAATAAACTATGTCCGATTTCAAAATATCTCCATCTAATTTTGTCTATCTAACACGTGGCTAGTCATTTATCCGCTTAGATTTTAGGCATTCATACGAGATCGTGGCGTGGGCTCGCGTCACACTAGTCGCCATTGCATATTGGGCGATGCTGATTGCAGCGCTTTGTCTCGCTGGCACGCGGGCTTCTGGGACGTGGCGAATGACGTAATCATATATTGACGCACCGCCGCAGCGCGTATGTTTACCTGATACTTCAGCGCTCGCCCAATGATACATCAATTAATTGTATTATTTTATTTATTACAATAAAAAACAAATCGTAGGACGTACATATCCAAAATTTGGGTTCTGCGCATTAGCCATGACTATCAATTGCCGAAAGATTTTTCTAAATCGGACGTAGTTTACTCGAGTTATCGTGCATACTAACATTTTTCGCGCATGATTTCAAGACTTGGCCACTTAGGTGACCTAAGTAATTTTGTTTAGTAATAGTTTAGCTGTTTACTTATATAGTCATCGGCTACATTTAGTTGGAATGTTTCTCTAAGCAGCAATCTTTGTAACGTCGCCTCTCTACCGGTATTGCCACAATGCAAGGGATACATCAAAGTGTAGTAAGTTCAAGTGGCGCAATATGTTATATTGGATGTTGTCTTTTGTGTCGCACTCCGCTTTGTGATGCAGTGTTTTCATGCAGCTCTCTCTTATCTCGTTACAGCGATCTTCCCGTTACGCTGCTTTGTATGAGGCGATGACGGTCTGAACGCGGACTGCACTTCGCCGCATCAACGGCAAATTAATGGACATATTATTCGACCCATTTTCATAAAAGTCACCCCACCCTAAACATTGAATAATGCAACAATGAATACAGAAAAAGTGAGTGACAGATTTATTTAGATGATATTCAATGTTGTTCTTCTTCTTTGAGTGCTGACTCCCATGATCGCTTCGAAAAATCTAACATGAAGTAACACATACACATATGCGTAACCAAAATATGTGCCAATGTGCGCGTGTCCTTCCCCAACAGCGCCGCTTCTCCTAGATTCTTTGCCGGTGGTATAAAACAGGACGGTTGTGGCACTTTTTACAAAATAAGCCACTCAAATAATTCACATAAAAAAGGGTTTTAAAATTTTGTTTTTTCCAAATTGCTCTCTTGGAACGTTGACTTTTGGCCCATCCGCAGTATTACGCAGGACGGACCATATATACAGTCTGATGCATGCTGTGTATGTCCGTATGTCCGATGACTTTCCGTGGACCGATCTTCATCAAATTTGGTATGCAGATTTTTCGGTGACCCTAAGCACCACCAGCAGTCCCGCAAGGCCTACTGCAGGTGAATCCTGATTTCCTTAGCCTGGAGGAGGATCTGGCTAATAGGTAGAGCAAGTATAGCGTGTATGGTTATTTTTGGAATCGTGATGACGAGTAAACCTTTTTAGAATATATTTTAAGCCATTTTGAAAAAAACCACGTAAATCACGGGATGGGCCAAGTTGCCGATGCATATCGCTACTTTTCCTGTTATTTTTCTTTAATACTATAGATGGAAAATGTCACATCTGCGACTTTTTTTCGCTCATAATTTGCCGAAAATAGGACATTATGTCAAAATTATTTCTCCTGTTAAATTCTTGCATATAGCATTACATCAGTCATCCCTTAGTAATAAATTCTTCTTCAATAAAAAAAAATATGGAAGCTCAATCGGTGGTTTTGTAAATTCGGTAAATTCGGTAATTCAACACATTTTCTTCTGCTGCCTATGGCGGCTCTTAAAAGATAAAAAATACGTAAAAGATAACTTAGACAAAGAACAACTTTCCTAACCGTCAATAAGATTAAAATCACCGACCGTACGATAATATATCAAAGGACGCGAGTAATATTAGTTTTATCAATGGCAATTTCGCACAGATATCTCCCCACTAATTCCCCTTTGTCGCAGAATCAATTCAATCATGCGTTCGACACGTTCGCATGAGATGAGCCTACGCAATTCCTTATATGGCTAGCGAACTTTCGCCCTTTTAATCTCTGCGCCGCGCGGCTGGTAATGGTATTGTAAAAATGATAATCCGACATGTCGTCTGGGGAAACGGCATGAGAATTGAATAAGAAATCGTTACGAATGTGTCCGCAATAAATAGTAAGGGATGCTACGGTCAAGCGAAAAGTGGCCTTTATTATTATGGAGTTATTCATGTCAGAAACAATATAAACTAATTTTAACTGCCGAGTTGGAACCGGACGTTAAAAACTCATACAGTTGTAACTACAACGACGGAAAAACTCGGAATCACAGTAATGTACACATCCTATCCATGTTGCACAATGTGCTTGATAATCCACCACGCGCCCTATCTGATGGTCACCCTGGTAAGGAATCATCGCCGCCCACTTAGATCAAGTCAGAATAACATTATTTACATCCCGTGATATACTTCGTTTGTAATATTCGTTTTATTCTTACTTCTCCTCTGTCCATGGAACTCGATTTGGAATAATTCTCACCAATAATGTATACCTTTACCCTCATCCCATCCTTTTCATATGTCCGTGGCAGTGTAATTTTATTTTTTGATTTCTTATTTTGTTTATTGAATCCCATTTTAATCCATTTAATTACTGTAATTCAATCGATAACCGTATTGTATATGTACATAAATCAGGGACGTAGCCAGGAAGTTAGGAGGTACCCCCCCCCCGCAATCCCCGAAACGAAATATATGTATTAATAATTTGACAATTTGAAAGATTGGGCTGCTGATTACATTATGGTAAAATATGAATGAATTTCTACTCGTACCATTTTATGTTTCAAGCATATACTTGGCAGAGGCCAACACTCAACAATTTATAATCAAAGAAACATTTGTTTTGAAACCCGTTGCTTGCTATTTCTGAACAGTAAGTATTGCGTTCATTAACAAAAAAAACGTACCGCACAAAAAAAAGTTCAGGGATAAATGATCTGAGGTAGAGCAGAGCTTTGTCGGGGTTGCAGATGTGTTTTTATTGTTTAACAACATCTGCTGAACTCTGCACATCGACGATGCCATGAGTACCCACCATGATAGTAGAAATTCTGTTTTTACTATTTACCAACTGACTGCCCATAATTGAGTAGCAGAGCAACTCCGTGTTCGGTTTTGGTTTGTTATGAGCGGTTCTTTGTAATGTATATGAATGACGGGTGTTTTTGGCTCAGATGAAAGAATGAATATTTATAATTATAAATCTTGACCCCCCCCCCGAAATAAAAACCTGGTTACGCATATGGCATAAATATATTTAGATAACCAAGTGGGCCGTATTCCGTTTCTTGTAACCTTAGTCTTCTGTTTCTAAAATATAAGAAATCAAGAATCGTTTGTATTCTTTTTGTATTCCGTTTCTTAAAATTTAAGACCGGGTCTTAATTCCTTGCTTATGGTCGTATCGATGTGGTGCTAAATTTGACAGATCCGCGCGCCACGACCGTCCTTTTGTTTACATTACGAATTTGTTTGTGGATTTCGTTGTTATTTTATAGAAATGAAAAGGAACGCTTTCCAGACTCTAATTACTAAATAATTTCGACGGTTTTGCAATATCAACTGTCCCATCAAGCAAGATGCTGCGAAGAAACGGATAAGAATCAATATTTTGTTAATAGAAGCTCATAATTTTGCGTTTATTTCTTCGATTATCTTATTACTATCAGTTGAATCTTATAGTAACGGGAAAATTCATAGAATAAGTTTATTAAAAACTGCAGCTCCATTTTCTACCGTTCTTGAATTAGCCTCAAACAAGCTTCATTATAGCCCCACATTCATCCGCCATGACAGTGCTGTAACGAAATAACAAAATTTGACTAAACTGTGTTTAACGTCATTTTTAGAACGTGGTAAGCTGTGTATAGTAAAGTTCCACTTAGGATACGTGAAAAGCCAACACTAAAACGCCAAGCTCCAAACCAGCATTTTAATATTAATATATCTCAGTGATGACGCGCACAAAGTCGTCTGCAAGCCTTATGTAAGATTACTCCATATATTAGGTTGAATTGTTAGTTGAATATTATATATAACAGTTGAATATTACTCTCTGTTTTAGTGCATTTTTAGACAAAAAAAAAAACAAAAAAAAACCTAGTGTAGCTGAACTACCCGGAAACTCAAATCAACATAATTATTAGCTGTCAGAGATTGCTTTAGTGTGGCAAGCACTCCTTAGTACAAATACTTATTTTGTAATTATATATTATTAGGTCCTTACGTATGATTCTCAATACTGGCAAATTTGAACTCAAATATCTAGCGTTTGTTTTATAATTCCAAATTCAAATTCCTGTCAAATTAAAGTTAGTTAAGTTTTGTTTCGAAATTAGTCATTCATTTGTTTTCACGTTATTTGATTTTACTCTGACATCGCTCTGTTCACGACTATGGAAAAGTTAAAATATCGCGATATTTTCGAATATGATTTCCGCCGTGGCACCAGCGCTGCAGATACGGAAGAATTGAAAACGGTCATAGAAGCAGAACCTTCACAAACCACATCAGAGTAAGCCGCAGCCTTCGGTGTAAGTGGCAAAACAATTTTAATTCATTGGCGTAAAATTGGGAAAGTGAATAAACTCGAAAAGTGGGTTTCGCATGAATTGAGTGAAGCCCATCAGCAAACACGCTCGACCACACACTTCACAACAGACGGTCGCCAAATTAGAGGAGCTGCGACTGGAAACTCTCCGTCACCCATAGTATTATCCAGACCTTGTTCCAGCTAGTTCCACTTTTTTCGGAATTTATAACTTCCTGTTATCATAACTTCCTGTTATGAAAATAATTCAATTTCAATATGGCATTAAAGAATTCATTGATTCTCATGCCTAGATTTTTTTAGCAAAGGAATCAATAAACTTTCCATAAAATGGCAGAAGTGCATCGATAACATTGATTCATACTTCGATTGATTAAATCTATTATTTTTTAAAAAATCGTTTTTCTCTTTCTATATAGAAAGGCAATTTAATAGTTTAGTACGTAATATATTATTATTATTACTTTGTTAGTCGGAAATTGGCAATTGCTTCATATTGAAAAAGAATAGCTTTTTCATTGACGATAAATTGGAAAACGTCTTTGAAATATGTTTCAAATTAAACTTTAGGAAATAAGATTTGATAAGATAAAACTTAATATGAGTTTGAAGAGAAAGAGTTTTTTCCTGTGTCGATTGTAGCCTGAGACAACTCGGCTATTGTTTTTTTTCTATGAGTAAACTACCCCACTTTAATCATTTGCTTTAAGTACTTACTTTTGTTGGAGTATATTGAGAATGGAAGTTTACAAATACATTAACTTCTCAAAAGTTGTCGGGTGAAATCCACAGCGGTTTATCGAATTGGGCGATCGGCTGTTATCCCCGAGGATCTGGCCGATAAGCGAGGATTAAGAACTATTCCCCATAACAGAAGCCCCACAAAATGGCACTGCGACATAATCCGGTACAAAACCTCCGCCTCTATTCCATGGTCGCCGTCTGCTTAGCGTTGCGTAAACAAACTGGAAGCCTGCCTGAGGATAGCTCGCGGAGTGTTTGGGCCTCGGTGAGAAGTGTTATTGGCGGCTAGGGAGAGCGAAATTAAGTATAGAATAATTTATACGTGAATCGCTAATTTTTCAAAAAGGGCACATATATTTACTTTTCTCAATTCAACTATTTAATGGAACAATATTCTATGAGTCGAAACACATATCTTCAGCAAAAATGGCACTTGTTCTACCCTACTATCCACTAGATTTGAAGGTCTTTTTCATACTTATAATAATGTGTTTATTTGTAATATAAATATTTTAAAATTAAAAGATGGTTTTTATTTATTTTGCATAAAAGGAGAAATGTCTATTCGAATCAAATTAATGTTAATGTACGGCTTTGTATTTTTTCCATTTTTTATATTATATCCATCAAAAGTTACAAACATTTTAATATCCCCTGAAAGATCTCCAAAAGTGTACATATGCTCTTTATGCAATTAGCGACTCACCAATAATCGAAAGGAAAACTTGGCAGGGGGAAACCTAAGTGTTTGTGAAACTTCGGCCTATATGATTACATTCCTATTTCTCGTTATTTTTATGTAAACAGATGGAATAACCCCAGACGACATGCACCTCATTTTACGCGTTTCATCGTGGGCGACAACTTTCCCTTGTGCTATTTCTACCGTTAATTCCGTTTCAAGCAGTAAAACTGTACAATTTTGATTTTTTGGTAATACATTTTATCCCCGGGTATCTAACGAACAAAATTTTTGTGGTTGTATTTTGGCAGGTGTCACGGGCGGTATGTTTGTTGTCTGTTTGTCAGTGTACCATTTTATATTCCATTGAAACTACTATTCCCCAGTATTAGGAGAATATATTGTATAGGGCATCAGATTCTAAAATCGAAATATTTAAGAATTGTCGATCTATATAAGAATAATCAAGAAATATCGGCTGAAATTGTAATCGCTTCAAGGAAGCTTTTAGCATAGTTAAGCGATACTTGATAGATGGTTCAAAATACTAGATTGGAGCGCCGATCTTTTCACAGTTACTGCTTTGCAAAACAAAAAAAGTGCGACGAAAATTAGAAAAAAAATATTGGCGTATTTGCCGATGAGCTTCACTCAAATAATGCGGTACCAACTTTACGAGTTTTTTCACGTTTCCAATTTGACGCAAATGAATTAAGATTGTTTCGTCACTTACACCGAAGACTGCTGCTAACTTTGACGTAGTTTGTGATGGTTCCGCTTCCACTATTGTTTTAAATTCTTCATTACTTATCGACTTGCCTTTCCGGCCATCCACGGTGCTCGTTCTTTAAATCAAACTTTCCAGAAGGGAAACGTTGGAGCTAAAAACGCACCGTGCGTTCGTTAACACAACATTGATTCTTCGAGCTGTATCTGCAACGCTGGGGCCATTGCGAAACTTATATTCGAAAATGACGTGACATTTTAAGTTTTCCATAATCGTAGACAGAACGATGTCAGACCAAAATCAAATGACGCGGAAACAAATGAATAACTAATTTCGAAACAGAACTTCACTAGCTTTAATTTGACATAAATTTGAATTTGGAATTAAAAACAAACGCTAATATTTGAGTTCAAAGTTGCCAGTATTGAGAATCGGCAAAGTCATAGGCAAAGATCTAATATATTTCGACAATTAAATAGCTAATTTTAATTTAGCATAGTCTAAAATAGACCACAAGAATCGCCTTGAGGTTTCTACCTAATAGTTACGTCGCAGTGAGCGCAAGGGATTTATTTTGAAACAGCTACTTTAAGTCACATTTGTGTCGTTATTTTCCATTGTATCGAAAAATTAAAGACACTATACTTAATGGCACCTAGTTTCAAATTACATTTCTAAAAATCTCCATGATCCCAATTTTATGTATTTTTATTTTCCTTAGGGCGGATTATTTTCTTGTTCATCAAAATTAGACTGAGATTTTTTTAGTTATTACTACAGTACACGTTTTACAATCTTGCTGCACAGTACTCGACTTGAAATTTTTAATGACGCCTCGAGAAATAGCGCGTTCTCTAGTTGGACTGAGCTGAAACGCACCATCCATCCGCGCTTCGCCGGATGATATCATGCAGCAAATACTGTATAGCGAAGGCGATGAATTTTAATATTTTATTTAACTGCTTTAAAATTACACATCTATCGGATGTATCTTTTAGTTTCAGAGTTATTATGAAATGACTAATACGCATTCTTTTGCTACATCGATCCAGCCTGGCTGATTTTAAGCTTATTTTATTTATTACGGATGGCTGCAAGAAATTATGAAACGATAAACCCGCCGTTCTAGCCAATTAAAATAGAATGTAAGTTTTTTTTAAACTAATTAATCAAATTATTTCTGTAAAAGTAAATTTTGTAAAATAAAGCTTATTATTTCTTTCTTTCTTTCTCTCCAAGTTTAGGTATACCTCATGACCTGACACGGGCAAAGACGTAGTTTTACATCACATTACAAAATATAAAATCCTCATTGAAGAGGAAGTACTGCCGGTGGCAACCCTGGCAAGAGGAGTTCCCGTCCGCCCGACGCTGAAATAGACGATCGGGATAAAAGCAATAAGTCTGCGTCCTTTGGAGCGCGTCTTCGCATGTGTCGCGTCCGGACAGTCGCCGCTGTTGTGTGTTCAGGTGGTCACCCTAATTACCTTGATGACTGGATATTGCCTCGGAAAATTGCGCGCCGACCATACTTTTCACTTTCATTATGTATATGTCGCATTTTCGGGTAAAATTTTACAGAGGGTGACCAAGGATTAATTACTTTTGTACTTGAACCGTTTTATAATGAGAGATATTTTATGAGCTCGTTGTGGGTGATATGTTCGTTGAAGACCCTTATATATGAAGGGCCACCAAGGTAATTGGGATATCTTTTTTTAAATTAACTTTAAATCTACTCTTAATAATGGAGGTAAATAGGAGGTAACTATATTTTGTTGAACTCTCCATATTTTTTAACACAATTTTACCGCAACATTTTTTAATTTGGTTTATTATATTATATGTTGCCACAAATATCACTATCTCTTTCATAAAAGAGAGTAGGTAGTTATCTGGCGAGAGAATCATAACTGAATCATTTTGCATTACTGAATATACTATATGCTCATTTTGGAGCTTTTCAGCCGGTTCGCAGGATGTATAAGCATGTCGCACGTCAGTTGGTTTGAATGTGCTTGGTGCTTTCAGAGTAGCGACGTGCGGCCGGTTGCGTATTCTGAATCACTGACCGACCATTTGTCTCATCCGATACCTGCGTGCTATTTATCTGAATAGTACGTTTTCAACGTTCGAACCCATCTCACGCCCGCTGTGTACACACAAACAAATTAGGTTTTTTAATGTCGTGATTGAGTGAATATTATAATTGTTTTTTGCATAAATAGTTCTCTTGCATTCAAGAGATAACTAATACTATATATAAGCTATGCAAGCATTATTATCGAAGCTCTTTATAGATATACGACATTGGTAATTGTCTAAGCTACGAGCGAACCAGCCACCCTAGGATGTTTCAACGAACTTTATCGCTATATCACCCTGAGATGAGTGAAGATACTTTTGGTACAATCTTTATACAAAGCTACACCACTGCCTGTCAAAGGCCAACCCTTACGGCAAGGCATCCTCTCCCCCCTGACTCCCAGATTTGGACGAATTTCTCCATCCTCCCATTTGGTCACGGGTTGGAAGTTGCTTGCGCGGCCTCTACCTGTTCTATTGTATGCGGTATTTCGTGACTCGCAAAAATCGCGGATCTGAGACGTCCTTTACTCGACATATACCACCCGAGTTCGAGTGGCTAACGGATCGTTTCAAAGGATAGGTGACATTAGGTTAACATCTATCCCAGCCTCTTAGGGAACATACATTCCCTGGCTCCTCCGGTTCTCTGCCGATGAGCAACATGGCCGGCAAACCGACCATTACGTCAGCCGCCCAGTTCCGCTCGAAGTATTCCCCTAGATCTGCTGCGCAGCGGTTTCACCAGGTTAGTTCTCCTCTTCGTCGAGGCTCCCCGATAGGGCTTGCTCCGTGAGTTACGCCGACCGAGTTGACAAAAGTGGCCGTCTGGCCCAAGCTGAAACGGAACTATTGGGAACCATATACATACGGCAGTTATTAAAGAATGTAATTCTTGTAAGAAAAAAATCACAAAATAGGATTTACGTTTAATCTCTTTTTTTACTGCTATAGTTCTCGCCATTGTGCCTGTACTTGATTATCATCTCCGCACTGTGAAGAGATTGTAACTGCCGATCGGCAGTCGCGACACACAGGCAACCGATAAACCGGCGAACTCTAAAATCGACCTAAAACTCCATCGGTTTACCTTATCAGTGTTAGCCTGCATACTACTTAGACCAGGTATGGGCAACCTTTGACATGTTGAGGGCCAAAGTTTAGCGTGCAAATACGTTCGCGGGCCGCGTTT
>JAOPUG010000036.1:21400940-21418065 GCA_027564375.1 Micropterix facetella | reverse complement strand
TATAATTTATATTGATGTTTATACAAATATACAAAACAACCGTTGAGCATGCCACGCTCGTGTAATCTTTGCGATTTCCATTATTCATGAGACGATGTATGTGCCATATTCGTCACTCGACAGTAATCTTTAATGTAAATAGTCGATTTGCCATGTTTACTGATTTGATAAAATTATACAGATTTATTCCATTTAATATACTTATAGATTATAAGGCAATTTGTGTTGTGCTCTAACTTTGCATAGAGGTAAGCCAGTTCCAGCGACTTTGGGACTATACATTAATCTAATGGATTTTCAATAACCTTTAGCAGCACCCATTTTTAGGAATGTAATGGTCATTTGATTATAATCATGTTTGTTTTTCGTAATTTTCCTGGTGGCATGGATATGATCATGACTCCATTTGTTATCTTTCGGCCATGATGATTGTTTTCTCTGATAATACTGTAGCATCAAGATTCACCCAACTATCTACAAACGGTTTTAAAAATGTAGATGTAAATGGAGTATAAAACCTAGTTTTGACATTGAAAATATTTGAATTTAAATTGTTGAATCTTGCAATAAATATTTTTATTATAATTTATTGCCTTATTTTGCTTATAACTAAATAACATTATAGAAAATAAATGGATTGAATAGTTAAGGTAATTTAAAAATATCAACTAATAACTGTATAAAGTAGAATATGTCTTAAAATACAGTATCAGATAAGAAGAAATAATTAATCGGCAGTAATTGAAACCGATGAGGATCTGTCGTAAAAATATCTAAATTTGATGCCATTGAGTTAAGGTCATTCAATTGCCGCATAGCCCGCGATAGCATAATAATTTCAATGGGTACAAAAAGATCTACCTTAGTTAGCAAGCTAGGATTATAAGTTTTGCTTCGATTCAGAATAAATATATATGGCATGGTTCTATCAAATATATTTGTCTTCTGAGACAGAGAGGATTATAGGCAACATCGTTGTAATACATCAGTCGTATACAGAATACTGCCTGAAGTACAACAATATTAAAAATACACTTTTAATTTTAAAGCATAAGGATATAGATATCTTCCTTCGGATTCCCAATAGATACATTTGTTTCCATGCGAATACTAATAATCAATTTGTATAGTGTGCCCATAATCTGCATATTGTTGAAGTGCTTACCTTATCACAAATCCTAAAAGTTGAATGAAGTTACATATAATTGACTAGTTTATTTCTTGAAGTTAGAGAGGGGGACGTGGAAATATTCTGAATAACTTTAGTCACAATTTTGTCTACTGAGTATATAATATATACAACATATTATATTGTGCATACGTTCACTTGTTGCCTGACCGATTCAAAAAAATAAAATTCCTTTAAAATGAAATCGTATGGAGTAGGTACCTAAAGCAGAGTTACCTTTTGCTTTTCGCTTGTGCTATTGTCCCAGTTTTTGCGCTAAGAGCGAACGAGTATATCTAGCCACAGACGGCCACATGCAGACCATGCTATGATCTTGTGCGATCACTTGCGCCACATCGCACTTCTCTTGACAATGCGAAGCGGTCGCCACATTCGCGAATAATGGAGAACCATAATTGATTTCGTTCGCGTAAGTGCGCGATATTAAAAAGTGGTTGCCGCGTGCTCGTATCTCGCATGCGCAGGGTGATTGATATCTGTCAGCTGAAGGTATCAACCGACTACCTTACATAGATGCTGACTTGGCCGATTGCTATCAACCGCATCGCGCTTCGTTCTAGGCCACTGCAGTACTATGATAAATTATATGATTTGTCACTCTGACATGTTCCCCAAGAAGTAACCTTCTACATCAATTGCCGTGTCCTCCAAAACGTTGTATTGAGAGAAAATGTTCCAGCGGTCGCAATGGAGAAACAGAAAATGCCAGACTAATTATATTACACACATAAATCTTTATGCACTCTTCGATTACTTAAGAAATACAGGGATGGTCAATTTTTTGACTAGACATAATACACTTCTATGCAGTGATATGACAGTAATACCATTTCACCGGATCTCCACATATTCTCACGTAAAAACACCATTATTAATAGCATCACTGCAAGGTGAAGTGTATTAGTCGTTTTCCAGTGGTCTAGAAGGAATGCTGTAGGGTTATGCGTATTTCCAAAACGTTAAAATGCAACTGTTAGGTTCTCGCGCCACAAGATACAACTGACAGCTGGCAGTCAGCCTACTCATAACAACAAAATGGTTACGACTACTATGTATGAGTGCAGTTTTGTCGCGCGTAATTGCGATCGATAGAACCCGAACAATGCAGTCATTTAAGTATCGTTGTTCAAAGTTTTTCAAGGTGGTCATCTTCTTTGGCTAGTTCATTCAATAAAGGTGAATGCCCTGGAAGGATTGGTAATGAAAGGATTATTTCATGATATGTATTGTTACACGGTATTGTAGTACTGGTACATTGCGGTAAAGAATGATATGGTGGCATTCAAAAGTATTGGCAGGACGCATCTTATATCACTACAGTGGCCTTAAAATAATACTACGTAAAGGCAGTCAGTTTAGTGCCGATGCAGCGTGTATAGTACTGCCTCACTTCTAAAGTCGCTAACGACGTTTTACATGTTAGGCATATCATACACCCCTTACATTATCGAGCATGGTGACACTTCTCGTCTGAACCGTATCGTTGTTTGGCCATTATTTTAGTCAGGAAGATCGTTTTTAACCCCTCAAGCCCCGGACGAAATATTTGTTTACTGACTTTATGGCGGGGAAGAAGAAGAATAGTTCTCGGCGGCGGCTGAGAAACACGAATATTACTACGAAACTACTTAATCGATCATAAAAAGAAAAATTGTTTTATGTTCTTGTTGAAATTTTCAATTAGAAAATTGAAACCTCATTTTGTAAAAGAATAAGGATTATTCTGAATTGTCAATCAAATTTGTGGTAAAGAAAAAAATCCTATTATTCAAACATTTAGTTGTTTATCGCAAATTATATAAGTTTATGGAAGAAATTGTAAATACTTTTATAATAATGCTTATATGCCTTATCAAAGCCTAATACTTCTTTTCAATTATTCCCATACAAAAATACGTAGATATTCGATGTTGAAAATCTAGCCTGAGGTGTCCGAAAATTTCCGACTGCCAAATCATAGATATGTGTTTAGGCATGGAGAGGCATTTAGTAAAGTCAGGTATCATCCGAACGGGTATTTTCTGCTCCTTTCGCACGTAACAAAAAATCATATGCTGTAGTGTAAAGGGAAATAGCAACAAGAATATTCTTTCAAACTCGGCTCGAATTTTGGAAACATATATAGTTCTACGGGGCCGTACGCTTCTTTTAGTGTAGAATCATATATGGTTCTGTGCGGCTTGAGGGGTTAAGTTGTTCATTTCTTTGTTTTTCTCAGGATTAAGAGGCGATAGCTGACGCAGGATATTCAGCCAGCAAGTCTAGAAGTTTACTATGATTGCCTTATATGGTTATATTTTGGGAGAGAAATATCTTCTGTAAATGAATGATTACTCTCTGTTTTGTAATTTGAACATTCAGGTGTTTCAATAAGGTTTGTGTTGATTCAATCTTTCCCTTAAGCCGAGTGAGTTGCACTGAGTGGGACATTCGATTTCCAGCGCTGCGCACTATACAAGGGGCTTTTGTACCCAGATAACTTACGCATCTCGCATGGGCGGCGGTGGTTTTCACGAAGGCTAAAAATCGTGGCCAACGTTTACTTTTCATTGCGATGTGCAGTGCTTACCGCACCACTTTTACAATAACTTTACTGATTTTGGCGGACGTGCTCCCAGCTGATTTGGAAATTCTTGAGAGTGATGCGATATCTTGTCTACGTAAGGGAGCAACGGTGAAATACTTCTCTTTCACAGTTGAACCGACTGACAGTGGTTGGCGAATTGTTCTCACGCAATTCATATTGAAATTATTAGGAATGTCGGTCCCACCGGCCGTTTTCCCCAATCAATGACAGGTTACAAAACTCTAAGTTTCTGTTATATAACGAATACACCACAAAAAATAAAGTTTACCTGCGTTTTAGCGCAATTAAATAATTTAATTCTAAAAAGTTTTTTTTGTGTCATTTTCAGGTGTGTATCAATCAGTTCTCGTATATAGCGAAGCTTCATCCGTTCATAATGCTGCAACTGCAATGTGCGGGCGATGCCAGATTTGTGGCTGATCATTTCGAAGCGAAGCGAAACCCATGGCCGTCTCATCGTTCGTGCTTGATAGGAGCTATTGACAGCATCGTCACCGATATAATGAAGACTTCTGAGAAAAGCGAGATCAATTATTATTATGTGAAGCACTTCCACGCTCTCTTATTTTTATTGTCGCCTCTTTTCGTCGGTATAGAAACATTACCGCCCACGGTTCATAAGCATGACCCGCTGCGTCGCACCGTCACTAGACTCCACTCTCGTTAACACCATTATTCGACAATCGTCTCGGAAAATGACACGCTCCAATACGAAATTTCGATTTTATATGGCGCGTCATTAATCTTCGTGCAATGTAAAATTTTCTTATGAGATCTTTTAATGCTTTATTTTAATTGGAATGGTAAACAAATGTTTCCGATTCGGAAATGTTTCAATCTTTCTAACATGAGATTATATTGTATTTCCTATGAAATTGAGATGAAATGAACTATTCACTCGAAGTAATGTAGTGTTGGAGATTCTTGAAAATGCGCACAATTTCCATCCCTTTCCCCAGCTTTGTCTACCTCCTTTCATTGCCGTTTATCTAGCTTATCAAAATAGCCGAAGATTTAACCACGTCTTTAAAGTGTCTGATTTCTCTGTTGCCGTACAGGAATTATTTTTTCTCTTTCCAAAATCCTGACATTTCAAGGCACATCCGAAATAATTAGGCAGCTACCAGAAACAATGCCTTCATATTGGAATGTAACCAACAATAGTTTAGTTATTTTACACGTAACTAATATTTTTACACCGCAACGAAGAATACTTAAAGGATAATTACACTATAAAAAAAAATTAAACTATGGACCTTGCTAAGCGCTGTAAAATATCGTAATACCGTTATTAAAAAATATATATACACCAAAAATGACATATAGGTATATATAATGATTGATTACATAGCGTAATGGCATGCATTATATTTATCTCTCATTTCTCGGTGATAGTTTCTTCGCTCTTGCGATGTGATTGTTTTTGAGGAAATCTCGGGGTTTTGAGATAGTTTCTAAGTGAAACTAGAAAAATTGCCATCGCTTAGCGTTTATAGAAGATGCCGAGAAACCCCGCTATTCTGCCTGCATTCATCCACGTAGTTTTTGCAATGCCGGGTGATTTTTTTGTGCCACTTATGTCGCAAAATACAACGTTTTGATCGATGTTCTTAATTAATGCCCTTAGAATATTTTATTTATGCTCTATAATAAAGTTTTGTTGCGAAAAATTGTTTTTAAATCGCCTTATAATATTTTATTGAAATAACTGCATATATTAGATACACTTTAAACTCTTTCACAGCTGCTCTCTATTCATGTAGGTATTGCACGCCAGTGTTTGCGAGTGCCATTACTAATTATCAATATTTAAGGCCCACTCATCCCGCGCTAATGCCAGTAAATGCATGATTTAATTTTTTTACGGGAATACGGTTAAAAATATCTACAATCTAAATCCTAATATATTTTCTTATAATAAATAGCTACTGTTTCTATAACTTTTTTGGCTATGTAAGGTAAGCAATTTCCGAGTAACATCGATGCAAAGGATAATACAGTGTAGTTTTTATTCATTTTAGCAATATAGAAAAGGACATATTGAAAAACTGACTCGATATGTAAGTCGGCAAAGATTTGAAGTTTCAAAATGAGATTTTTTATTAACACAATATCCAGCCATCAGTGAATCATATTGACGTAAAAACTGTAAAAACGGTGGCTAACAGTGGTAGTCGCCTTGAACGTATAAAAATTAATCTTTAAAAATTACCTAACTTTTTAATGTAATTGTTTCGAAATTCTGAGAATAGTGTTAGTCAATTTTTGACAGATTGTTTAGAGTCGAACATGCCTCTTTTGATTAGTCAGGTTTCTGTACGATTGAGCAGCGAGAGGAAGGGGAGTGAAATTTCGACATATTTCTTTACATACTGATAGCGTTGGCAAGAGTGTTTATGACGCAGTTTATAACGATTGTCGCTTTTCACTTGCCAAAAGCGATTGAATCGTGAGAGTGTTCGAAAGAGGGCTGCCGTTTCATCGACCGGACAGGGAGGGCTCCGTGTGGAGGATTTCGTCCGCGGCAAACGGTAGCTCGTTGTCGGCCTTAACTTATTAAAAACGTCCGTCATGCTGGATTTGGCGATGACGCAGCACCAGTAGCTTCTCTTCTCTCGCGTGCCTCTACCACCGAGCGACCGCTCAATGTCTAGCACCGCAACTTATTTTAATTAGTTTTGTTTTATAGTTGCTGTCGACGCGATGTCGGTGTGGAGGATGGCGGATGTTGCGAAGGATACTATGTAGGTACTTACTCAAACGGGAGATATATGAATACCGATGAGCACAACTGAGAGAAGTCTGAAGCTCGCGACACCTTAGCCAATTCCATGCATAAAATGCATATATCCTGGAAATTCTTATTCTCTTTGTAGTTTGACGATGTAGACGTTGGCGCTCGAGGCTTCCCAGCCAAATTGCCGTTAGATAAATACGTTTAAAGATCTTGGTCTCCATGAGAATCAATCTTCTTCCTATAAGAATGGGCCTTTGGCCTCAAGTTTAATATGTAATTTTATATTTAATAGGCTGAAAAATTTGTTTTTATATTTTTACTTTAATACCTCAGAAAATGCTCAGTTCTTCTAAAAAATCAGAGTTCTAAGCCAGGAAAGGGGATGTCCTCATCATCATCCTCATCATTATAATCACATCAACTCCTTGTCCCAACATGAGTCTTGGCTTCGTCGACAGTCGTTTTTCATTATATACTATTCAGGGATATGTTTTCCCTTTTATCTACGTAAAGTGTGTTTTGGCCACTTTAAGATGATCTTCAAATTTTGAATACATGATTAATATACTTCCTAAATATCTTACACTTTTTCCTTCTAACTTCATCAGAAATCTCACAACATGGATGGCATAAAGATGTTATCTCACAACTTGGATGTTATATCATAAAGTTCTTTGTTAGTTCTTCTATTCCAAATACTATCATTCTGCGCAGCACTGACGATTCTGTAGTAGTTTAGGTTTTAAAATGTATAGAGTGTATTCTTTCGTTGGGATTCACGTTTCAGTGACGTTCAAGACTGGTCTCAAGAGTATCTAGTAAAGTGTTGTCTTCATCCATCCCGTATAGCAGACGAATGAGCTGTGAATCACATAGTCTCTATTGATGTAGACGACGACGATGATGATAGAATATTAAACTAGGCCTGTAAGGGCCAAGTCACACGTCACCGAAACAAACGTCACTCATTCGTGTCGTGTTTTCCCTTTGGATTTCGTCCAGAAATTCGTTCCGGTCGACCCGTTGAGGCGAGGGTCGTGTTTGTCCTCATTGGCCCCAGATTCTGGAAACAAGCGAGAGCCCCGGTATGGGAATTGAATGGAGCGTTCCGCGCCGCGGGCCGTCACGCACCGATCCGCCATATTTACACCAATATTCATGGCGACGCTTTTAAAATATAAACGATGACTGGGCAATTTTTACCGGGCAGGTCCTTGCCGTGCGTTTTTTACCGACCTTAATTGAATTCCTATTGGTCGTGATTCTATATTCCCCGTGATGATTGCCGCATAAAAACCGGGTCCGTGTCTTGATCAGGTGTGAAGTTGGATGACGTTTTTGTGTCTCCGATGGACGATCGATTGAAAGTTTCTATCAAAAATATTTTATATTAAAATGTTGATACACGGGACAGATAATTGTAGCTGAAAGGAAACTTTTTACCGTTCCTCCAAGGAATACGATGATATACCTGCATATCTCTTCATCTTCTATATACAGCTTATCTTCTCCTTCTATATAATATACATACGAGTATATGAAATTTCTAAGTTATGGGCTACATGACATCAAACTCGATTCAGTAATTTTCGAAAAAAAAAATTCAAGAACCGCTAACGTAAAATTTAAAAACCAATACAAATCGATTCTCTAATATCAACCTTCAAACACAAAACAATAAGTATATGGGTCATCACTTTAATTTTAAGATAAGTATTTCCATTTTTTATAATATTACAGAAACACAATTTTACACTGCATTTTATCATTTGACAGTAATTTAGAGGGCCCGATGGTCCGTCCACGAGAGCTGCAGGCTCGAGCACTAGGCAGATGATACAACGAAAGTTAAGCGAATACTGCAATTTCCGCAGTTGTCAGGTTGTTGTTAACAACTGTGCAAATTGTTAATTCCCGTAGCACCTCATTTTTTCTCATAAGATTTAAAAAGGCGGCCATTTTGTTTTATCACGAATTTTTTTTTAATGTCAAAAGGTCAATTTAGATAAGGTTTCCGCATAAAATCGATATGAGAAACGCAATGGCAATATTAAAATAATATTTAACCACTAATTTAGAGACTGGCCGCATTTTGTTTAATAATCAAATAACTATACTCTGTAGGTATAATCTGTACAAATATGTACCTATGTTGTTAAATTTCTGATATTAGGAATGCTCAGGTGGTTAGAGCATGTGAGAAGGATGAAAAATTGATAGTCGTCATAACGCATTATTTAGAAAATCTGACGGGCATTTTAAAATCGGACGACGAAAACTGCGATGGGTTAAAGATGGTTTGATATATGAATATGCTACATTTAAAGGAAATCATAGATAATAAACCCATTGATTTAAAAAAAATTGAAGGAAAAAAAAGTGTTTTTTTAAATTATTTATTTTTCATGGGTTCCCTATTATCCAGGGTCCGGTACAGTTGTACCGGGTCCTGGACGACAGGGGACTACTCCCCCCTCGTCGCCGAGCCTGGATGTAGGTAGCGCTAATGAATGATGAAAACGAAGCTATTAACAAACAACGCTAATTGCCAAGACAGTGGATAATTTTTCTGTCAAGCTGTTACCCGGTGAAAGTGGTCTCACAACATAGAA
Organism: Micropterix facetella; assembly: GCA_027564375.1. NCBI lineage: Eukaryota > Metazoa > Arthropoda > Insecta > Lepidoptera > Micropterigidae > Micropterix > Micropterix facetella. The sequence continues at coordinate 21,408,940 of JAOPUG010000036.1, read as the reverse complement.
TGCATAGTCCTACCATTAATTAAATAACAAGCGTAATCAAAGATAGTACTAAAAGTTAGGAAATTTGCTACAAAACACATATTTTTATTTTTGTTTAAATGCACGCGGGAATCGCTTAAACTTGATTGCAAAATGTCAGTTTTTCACTGTTTGAGAGAGGTAGTCACCTTAAACGGCTGTTCAAAAGGTTGGTAAAATAGAGTGTACTCGTATATAATAGGTTCAAGAGGCTCCTGAATGAACCGTCATGTCGTTACATTACCACCTCCTTTCGTAAGGAGGTGTTAATTACTAGTCATATGTAGGGGTAGAGTATTGTACTAGAAAAAAATAACCTAGCTCGGGTCGTGTTACTGAAATCCACCCTTCAAAACCTGAAATCCTCGTGCCTTACAATTTTCTTTATTCGATTAAACAATGTCCCCGAACGCGGCCGGTCTTAAATTAAACTTCACAAAGAGCCGCGGCATAATTACAAACATTCAGCCGAGACGGCGGACTCGGTTTTATCCACCCGTACATAAAAATACTCCTGATGTATTTATTTCTTATACTATGGCAGGAGCAGCGGGAATAAAAGAGGCATCACCTCAGTTTCCCGGCTTCTCTCTCACTCCCTCTCCATCTGCCCGGGAAAGTTTCCCCGCACTAGAGCGGGAGGTCCGATGTTTTTCAGTTAAATAAAATTAATCTTATCGAGAGGGTAATAATTCTCAACATCACCTCCATAGTTCTTCGTGGGGGTGTCGGGCTTTTTAAGCTCAAATGAAAGAATTCGCCTGTCCTCCTTTATCGCAGTGCGGCCGCCCGGGGAGCGAGCGAGATAGCGTACCGGATGCGATGCGAATTTTAATTACCCGGCCAGACCCTGTTCAAACTTTTATTTAAGCGCGGAGGATACGAAGATTTATAAATTCTGAGAAGACGAGAAAAACTTTCGTTTTGACTTTTCTTTATAAACATCGCTGAATCCGTTAGTTAGAATACATACATATTTAGTTTACCGCCAAAAGGCCACAAAACAAAACATGGCAATATCAGCACCTCTACATTTTGATATCATATACTGATAATGTAATAAAAACTGCACAGCTGAGATTGTCAACTGCTACGGGCGAACCCGGCCTTTTTCGTTAAATCACCCCGGGATGAAACGAAGAGACTTGAGGACGAAGACAAATCTTCGCCACAGCCCTCGCTACCAATGCCATAATAGCGAGGCACTGGGCAAGCAAAGCTAAATCCAGCGGCTGGCCTTACTCCCTAGTTACCAAATTTCACGGGACGGGCCAAAGTTGACGACGTATATCGCTACTTTTCCTGTTATTTATATAAATTGTGAACAACACCCACAATGTGTTATTTGTTCCGAGACAATAGCAAGTGAAAGATGACATTTTATTGTTATTGTTCTGTTATTTGCTACGAGACAGAAGCAAGTGAAGATATTTAAAATATGATTAAAATAAAATAAATATGATTAAAATAAAAATATACTAGAACACACAGTAACAGTATCGCGGACCCGTGGCATCCTTTACTCAGAACGCCACCCGAGATCGGGTGGTTATCGGGTCACTTCTAAGGATAGGTGACGATATGTTGACACCTAGGTTCCCAGACCCCTCCGGGTTTCAGACGATTGACACACGGCCGGTATGCCCGGTTTTTGCGCCAGCCGTCCAGCTCCGTCCGAGGTTCCGTCCCCAGATTCACCGCACATCGGCTTCACCAGGTAGGTCCCGCTTCGGGGAGGATCCCGGAGAGGAGCTACCCCGCGTGTTTAGTCGGCCAGTTAACAAGAAGCTATATAGCCCAACTACACCGAATCATTTGCAGCCAATATAAACTGCACAAACTGAGAAATTTTAGACTTACGCTCCTTAAATAACTATCTTCCTGAATAAAATAATGGCCCAACAAGGACATAGTTGTGACCAGACCATCATGTTCGATACTGTATGGGGCTATAAGGGTGTATGACCATTCCTGGTATGTAAAACATCGTTGCTTTTCATGCTTTCATTACGCTTTAAAACGACCATCGACTTGGGGGTTAATAAAAATCGACTTGAAATCGACCATCGAGCCATCTATTAATGCGCGACAAAACTATACTCATACATGGAAGTCATAACCATTTTCTTGTTATGAGTAAGCAGATTGCCAGCCGACAGTTTTATCTTGTGGCGAGAGAACGAAACAGTTGCATTTTAACGTATTGGAAATATACTTAATACAACATTCTTTCTGGACCGTTTGCAAACGACCCACTTATTTTACCTTGCAGTGATGGCATTAATAATGGTATTTCGACTTGAAGATGTATTGAAATCCAGTACGATGGTATAACTGTTATAACATTGAATATACTTTTGTCATGTCCTATAGAAAAATTGACTATACGTGTCTTTTCAACCTAATCGGGGCGTAGCATACGACTACATATTTAATTGTGTAATGGAAATATTTTGGCATATTCCATTTCGCCATTGCGACTGCTGGAACTTTTTCCCTCAGTGTAATTTACAAAATGCTAATTTAGTAAACAATAATATTTTAAAAACGTATACAAAACGTTATCTTAGGTTTCGGGTCTGGTTTTTGGCCCGTCCTTAGTATCACCTTTGACTATATTATGCTATAATCAATGGAATCACGTAGTACGGGCCATACCTACAGTCTGATGCATGCTGTGCTTTTGTGCGTTTGGTCGTCTGTATGTCCTAAGACTTCCCGTGGTCCGATCGTAACCAAATTCAGTATGCAGCTTTCCTGGGTGACCCCAAAGCACAACCAGGTAGCAGCAAATTTAATTTGATTTCTGCAGGTCCTGCTGCAGGTGCATTCTGGTTTAATTGGCCTGGAGGATTTGACCAACAGGTACAGCAAGCATAGCATAAACGGATATTTTTGGAATTCGTAAATATAGAAAAATAGAAGAATCCTCATCTGCTCTGACAGCAGATCAGCCTTGGATGCTCTTGCCAAAACCACCACAGAATCTTCTGTGGTTTGGGACTGTATGGAAGAGCTCAATACATTGGGGAAAGCCAACAAGATCACACTGATATGGTCACCTGACCACCAAGGCATACCCGGCAACGAAGAGGCCGGCAGAGTAGCAAAACTGGACATACTGGAATGCCTGGCGTAGCCAGTAGTTGGGGTCCCCTTCGCTATGGGCAAGAAAATCATCAGGGACCGCTTGGAGCAGGAACACTTGGCATCCTGGAAACAGAGCCAAGGTTGTCGCCAGGCACATACGATGATGGAGCAACCACTTCCTAAAAGAACCAGGGCCCTACTTGACATGAGCGAGAAAAGCCTTAGAATAACTATCGGTCTCCTCACTGGACACACGACCCTTAGAGCGCATCTCCTCAATCTTGGCTTGACTGAGAGCAAATACTGTCGGATATGTGGTGAAGAACCAGAGGACAGTATACACATTGTGGGTTGTTGTCCGGGCCTTGCCGCGAAATGGCACAGTTTACTGGGATGAGCTTTTCTCGGACTCAGCGATCTGCACAACTTGAAGGCCAGTGACCTGTATGGATTGGTAAGTAGCAGCGGGTTTCTACCTGGCCACTGACTCAACCACCCAGTGGGTAGTTACAAAATCTTACAAATCCTGTTGACAACAAGGGCTGGAGCCAAGCGCCCCGCTCATTTTACTACTACTACTATGATAGAAATCGGAGCTGTTGTACAAACGGACCTATTTGAAATGCATTTTTAGCTGTACGATCAGGTTAAGTCAGACCGAGGTGCAGAATGAATAGGGTAAGAAAGGGCAAGTCCGGGTGGAGTGCGGAAAATATTGTACTTTTCAAAAATATCGTACTTTCAGAAAATATAGTAGGTAATTTTCAAATATATTTTACTTTGTTAATATACCATACCTACTTTTAAAAACTACGTACCTACTCTCAGAAATTAACGTACTTTTATAAAATGTCAATGGGGAAAACATCTTTTAGGCCGATTTTCGGACACATTTTTTTTCACTATACGTTCTTGCACCTGTTCCCCCATTGCAACCGCTTGGCGAGCGAGCTGGGCAGTAGAGAAAGCGGGGACGCGCTGCTCTGACCCGCGAGCTATTGTGAAGCCCGTTGCGCGAGACGAAATCTGACATATATAGCGAAATAAATTAAAATAAATTAATGCGAATGTCAGCTAAAAGACAGGCGAAAGCCAATCTGTAATATAGAATACGAGTAGCATTGGAAAAGGCGGCTCTACAGGTATCCATGAGTATACCATTATCAGTAGCCGAAAGAGGCAGAAGGTACAGGGCACCTCAAAATTCGAACGTCTGCTTGTCGGTTAACGATGGCGCAAGCACATCGACCGCGATTCTTATATAAATTAATTTATTCACGACGCGTTAGATTCGCGACGTATTGACGCCAATCCCTCGACTGTGCATTCCGACACAAACACACTTGATTTTTTAAATAATAATTCAACTATTAAAGTCTAAGAAATATTGCTGTCGGAATATTTTCCATAGAAATATATTTTGAAATAAAAGTAAGTATTCGGTGCAATTGTGCATTAATAAAATGTTTTTTGTTTGGGTGAATTTTGGTTATTTTTAAGGACGAGTTAATGATCAACCGCTAGTTTTAGTATTTTAGTACCTACTAGTTGGTTGTAGCGCGCGCCTCTTGTCAAATAGATCGTATTTTGAACGTTACATTATAACCGTTCATATAACCTTGAAAAAAAGTATGTTGAAAATTTATATGTCATTGCATATATGTTCTCGCGGCAGCGAGCTAATACGTCATCGGCCGAAGTATGGTCGGGCGTCGTCGGCCAAACTCGCCGAATGTGAAAGAGAGAGCGCGCGACATCGACCACCGACATTGTCTGATGAGGCACGATAATTACTGACATCATTACGAACAGAAAGACAGCGCGTCATATAGCGCGAAATAGAACGCGAATTTCGAGCGTTACGCCACAGCGTTACCGATTCAGTCAGTGAGTCAGTGATCAGCGTAACTATATATTACGACGATATTACAACATGTAGGTATATTTATAGAAGTAAATTTTATGGAGATTGAAATACAAAACATTTTGGTCGTATTATTTACGATTACTTCATAAAATACAAAAATCCAATCTCTCCCTGAGAATTTTACTAATGAAATATTATTACTCTCAATAGTCGTACTCTGAAACTTCCTCTTGAAGATCTTGCTTGCACCACGGGAATTTTTGAAATGGATATAATTAGAATTATTAAGTTTTCCAATAACATGAAAAAAACTAAGACTTCATAAGAAAAAATGAAGATTTCGCATTTTTTCGCATTAATTGACGGTTATCTCATAAAAATGAAAATTACGAACCCATCAGGTACAATTACAGGAACGTACATTAGAGGAGTCTCTCAGGCTCTGACATTTGGACTAGCATGTATGTGAAGTGGCGCGCACGTCAGAAAGGCATTCTTAGGTCACATTGAAAGTTTCTGGATTCTGATAAAGTAAAACACTTATAAGGTTTCTATTGCATTTACTGTTTTTGAGATCTTCAAAAACGCCGTTGTCATCTTGTTGCGGGCAGTGCATTGTCGTAATGCATTACCACCCTGTTGCGAGGACCCTTTTCACAAACTTTTCTAAGACACTGGGAAAGCAAATGTTAACGTACCAATCGGCAGTGACTGTTCTTTGGTTTTCAAGTGGAATTTTCGTTTAATGTCGTCTTGCTAAAAAAAGGAGCAAATATCATTTTACCAGTGCTTAGACCTTTCTTGGCTTTCGTCGGCAAATTCTCTATCTAAAGGAAAGACCCACTCCGCCGATTGGCTATGATTCAGGTCCGTAACAGTAAACCCAGGTTTCGTCTAGTGTTACAATATCATATACTGCTAATGATTGCCCTCCGTTGTAAATTTTGGTCATTTTATCACACCGCTCTACACGCGATTGACTTTGAACTTCCGTTACCCCATGCGGTATCCATATCGAGCAATGCTTCCGAACTTTCAGGTGTCCGTGCAAAACATTTTGCACTTGGATCATGCCCATGTTCAATGTTGTAAGAATTTGATGACATGTAATTATTTTATAAGATTGAATTATGTAGTTGTTGTACAGCATCAATGTTAGTTTCTTTTGCCGCTGTCGCCAGTCGGCCTTCGCATGAATCGTCTTGGAGATGAATACGTCCACGTTTGATTTCATTATATTAAAGTACAGAGAGCTACGAGATGGGTATTTATCACCAAACGCTAATTGAAGTCTTTGGCAACCATGTTATTGACTTAAACCACAGCGAAAATCGTATAAAATCATACGTCGAAAATTTTCTCGATTGAAATCCATTGTTAGGTAAACTTACAATTTTCCAAATGGCGCCACAAAGAAAAAACAAATGACAGACGTAAAAAAATAAAATGTGTTCTACGTCCAAAGAGTTGTATTTTCGAAAATAGCAATTACTTTTTTAATATTCACGCAGTCTGATACTATTTTGTTAGATTCTCATGGGACGGCTCAGGATAAGCCACATAAGAGAAGAAGATGTCGGATGCTCGCGTTGCGCTTGCTGCGGTAGAGGCACTTACTAGAGATGCCTACTGGTTACGCATACATTTACATCATTCCTTATACGCATACATTTACATCATTCCTATACATGCTCGCATTTCATTGATTTGGCCGGACCAATTCGCGCGTTTGCGTAGCTATGTTAACGATTAAATTATGCTATTTGAGAGACCGGCGTATAATGTAAGTGAGTGATGGGCGTAGACAAAGAATATTATCCGCAGAGGATAGACAGATCGCCAGTTATAAACACATAAGCACCTCCGCGAAGACACACATCAGGGCTTTGTTTTTCATTTGTCATTTTTGACGTTAATACGTTTTATAAATTAGTAGCTGTTGGTCTTGGAAAAAATACTACGATGTTATTTCATATGTGCAGTTTTTACTGGTTGTAAACGTACACGTACTGGTCTGTTTTTATTGTCAGCATCTCGTTTCGGTTTCGGTACTCCTAAATCTCCTGAGCTCTCTCTACTGATAAACGAAATAGATGTTTGAAGAATACTAGGGCTATTTGTGATGTCCCTCTAGAATCTCCGCTGCGGTGTATTTTGGGTTCTACATCTCACTAAATGAACCCCTAAATCAATGTTTTACAAATTATATTCAAATTACAGACTAAATAATTACTCCATCGTGTTCCAGCCACTACTAATCGGATTAAAACTTTCTACATTTTTATCTCGTCTATCTTCGTTAAATAATCTCTATCAGCTTGGCGCGCTGCTTACGTCAGAAATAGATTTTTGCCAGGCAGTGCCCGTTTCAATTTGCCGGCAGAGTTTTCCAATTAATGTTCACTATTTAATATTGCAAGAGGATGAATACTACTTAGGGGCTGTCCATATATTAGGTCATTTGAAATTGGGGGTTGGGGGAGGGGTCGGGTCTGCGGATGATCGTAATATGACGTAGGAGGGTGGGGGGGAGGTCTTTTCAAAAATTACATCATGACTCGTTAACCTTAGATGACCCCAAAATAACAAAAGATGGCTTGATTTATAACTATTTTGTCATGTGCCCACGTGCGTACTCCTCCATTTGGTCAAAGACAGCATCACGGGGCAGGCACTTGATGGGTGGGCTTAGGCCAATGATGACAATGTGGACGAACCAAACCCAAAATCTGGAACCTATTCCATAAAAATACCTCTGATTCAGAATTAGTAGGAAAGGGTGTTGTCCACATGGGCTAATGTTACTGATAACATTAAATTCAAAACTAATTGTAGTAGTATTTTATTCCTAAACTTATTTTTTTAGATAAATTATAAATGATAATTATGTGATTTAAAAAAAAAATATTTTTTGAATCAACAATTGCTTCAGTAATTCAGTTTAGGTAAGTATTGTACCTTTCAGATACTATTTTATTGGAAATAACGTAATTTTTCGAGGGGCGGGGGGGGGGCATTGGAATAT
>JAOPUG010000036.1:21305715-21318984 GCA_027564375.1 Micropterix facetella | reverse complement strand
TCACCTATCCCCCCCACACACCCCTCCCAACTCCCTTTCCCACCCCACCGACACCAAGCCTTACACAGCATCTCCAGTGTTAAACCACAGCGTTACAGATTAAGTCAGTGAGACAGTGATTAGCGTAACTGTTTATGACGATAGCAATAATCATAATTGGAAAGATGACCGAGGCATTTCCTGATCACAAACAAAAAAGCGGATCTCGCAATTGCCATTATTTTTATATTTAATTTATCAAGATCCTGTTTAGGATTGTAGAGAGCAGATCATCACTTACCCGACCTGAGAAGAGATGCCATACCGGGCAGCTTATTTAAAAGCTTAATTGGGATATAAATTGTATCGGCCAGTGCGTACGACTTTTGTTCCAATGGCCTTATTGGTAGTGGATAATGTCTGCGTAGATGGCGACTTATGTTTTTTTAATTTGTTATTAATAGATTTATTAACGACCCGCCATTGCCGTGAATGGTCGTCCACAGCTGAATAGGCAATAATTCGAGCGGATCAAGCGTGGGTTAGATTTCTATTTAATTGCATATTTTGTGAATAAATATCCATTTATTGGTCATTGTTTAATTGGCAATAAAAGAGTTTAAACCCATGAATTATTAAAGAGGACAAACTGTTTCGAAATATATGAAAAGGTGAACAGACGGCAATACAAGCAATCGATCAATTATTCTGGCGTCAATTAGCAACAATTTGTTCAACTTAAAAAAAAATGGCAAATTGTTTTGAAAAGCAGTTATGTCTCCAGAAGCCGAAAGTAAAATTTCAATCGGGGACGTCGCGAGTCTCGACTGCTTTTTTGCTTGATGCTTCGATGACAAGGATAATGTCTTTTGTTCTTGAATTTCCTTTGAAATTACAATGTTTCTTTTTAATTACTTATTCTTTAAAATTGCGAGAAAGGCAGTTTTCTATTGACTTTGGTCGAAATCAGGGTTGAGATTTTATCTGAGAAGCCTAGCTCGAAATCTTTTTGAAAACTCAAGATTCTTTAGAATGTGATTTTGCTAACTGCGGGCTTGGGTTTCGGAAGTGTTTTTGTACAAGGAGAAAGATCAAATCTAGATACATAGGAGAATGAAATATTAAAATCGAAATATAGAATGAACCAAACAAAATATGTGGTCGATAAGCATAAATGTGAATTTAATAATTTAAGTCCAGTGAAATACCAATTGGAAATGTGAGAAAGGCTGACGATAACACCTATTACTAAGTCTTCATACATAAACATTTAGTTCCTTTTATGCCATTGTTATTATGCACACAGGATAAATGTGTATACAAGATACAATTTTGTATACAATTATGTATACAGTTATGTATACAGGATAAATTTACCTACATGTTAGTATTGGAAAATCCTAAACTATAGCAGACGTAGACATTTTTTGTAAGGTGTTGATATATGTACATTATCCATGTATTTAATTATTACAATTTTTCAATATTCTTGTATGTGTAGCTTTTGCCCAAGGTTTAATCAGCGCCCCCCACGCTATTAAAAAAATAATATTTGGATAAACTCAATTATAGTTGTACCAAAATGTAAGGACATAACTGGATATAACCATTAAGTTAGGAAATCTTATAAACAAAAAAAATAGAAAAAAATTATGTCTAGCTTTTGCCCGAGGTTTAATAAGAATATAATCTATATTTAGATTGGACTCTATTATAATTATACTAAAATGTAAGCACATAGTTGGATATATCTAATAATACATAAAATATTTAAAAAAAAAAACAATGTTTTGAAAATTACACTAGAAAAATAATAGATAAACAGATAATGTCTTTTGCTCTGGAATTTCGATTAGAATTATAACAACGTCCATTTTTATTATTTATTCCCTAAAATTACAAGTTAAGTAGTTTTCTATTGACTATGAAATTAGAGCTGAGATTTATCTCATAAGCCTGGTTCGAAAATCTTTTGAAACATCAACATTCTTTAAAATGTGATTTTGCTTACTGCGGGCTTAGGTGTTGGAAGTAAGTAAGAGTTCAGTATTATAAAATTAATGGTGAAAGCAAGGGTAAGGATGAAATTCAGATACATAGGGAATGAAATATAAAAATAAGAATAAACAATGAGCCAAACAAAACTAAAATGAAATTGGGTTCATTAAGCATAAATATGAATTCACACTCTAGTGAAATGCCATTTGAAAATGTGAGAATGCTGACTATAATACCTGCAGATTTTGGTAGGAAAATACTGAAAAGGTAAATAGTGTTAGTCGTATTTAATGTCCGAGGTAGACAGTCATAACTTATTGCGAGGAATATTTGTATTAAAAAGAAACGAGAAGTGTACTAAATAATATTGCACCGCAGTAAAATGACGAGAAACGTTTGCTTATATATTGTACAATACATTCATCTCTTTTCTTCTTCTTAATAGTCCAGTCAATTGGGGGTTTTGCCCTACAAAAGATGGTGTCGTAATGATTTTGATATATGTTATTTAGTTCCTCGCCCCGATGAAATATCTAAGTTTTCGACCTTGGGGGTGGTCGGCGCGGTCCGCCATTTTGGATTTCTCCTTTTTTTTGGTGCGCCGTCTGGATTTTTCAAAATAATTCCTCAACGGTTGGTTCTACAACAAAGAAATTCTGTTGCAAATTTGAAGAATACTCAATTTCCTACATTGTTTGTATGAACACTTTTTTTGTAAGTCTAATGTGTAGAGAGTTACAGTGGCGGGAACGTGAACATTCTTCAAAAAAAAAATCTTCTAACGCCCCGTTTTTCTCATTTTAAGAAATCATTTGTAGCTATTCATTACATATTTATGATAATTTTGTAAATTCAAAGTCAACTCATTTCCACACCATCACGAGGTAGAGAAAACGGCGCATTTAATTAAATTGTGGTATCGTCAGTAGGCCTAATCCACTGATGTTCATTTTTTTGCAAATTACCTAGTACGTTTCGCATTCCGTAATGAATGTCCCCGAGTATGTTTTTATTATCTCTTTCTTTATGATGGTCCTGGTCGGTTGATGCTGATACCTTCTAGTCGTCTTCGTGAGTGTTATCCTCTAACTTATTTCTGCACTGAGAATCTGGGCTTCCATCCATGTCATTGCTTCAACTTCATCGTCGCTCTCTATGATGGCCTCTGGGGCATTCTCGCATGATTCACCACTGCAGAGTCTGCATACAACGGAGCACTTCAACCTACCTTTCCTGTAGCTACATGTTCCACCGCATCCCTTCTTGTAATTGCATTGCATGACATACAATAAGGTATGTGGGGCAGGTTTCTCTATCATTAGTACAGGAGTGAGCCCATTGGTACCAAGTTTTCAGCCCTAGGCGGATAGATTTTTTGTAGGATTCCACACCATTTTTGGACTTGGTGGTAGGTTCTAAACGTATGGTATCGTGCTGCGTCCTTCGTTGGTATTCAAGTTCCTCTAAAGTTTCCTCTTCCATGTTGCTACCATACAAAGCAACGATAAAGCGTGCTCCAACGTCTGCGATAACTTCTGGTTTGGTATTCGGATCTTTGAAGATGCCAATGACAGCATTGAGTCGTTTGTTTTTTAGGAACCAGCAAAACAAAATTATTTTTCATTGGTTGAAGAGGGATGATGTCGTGTCACAGCCGCTAACCGCATGTAAAAAGAGGATATTTTCGGCTGTATCTTTCAAAATATTCGCGGAATATATCAGCAGTTTTGCCTCTCCCCGGATTGGGAAGGTAGATGTTGGTTTTGGATGATTCTAATGCAGTCAGCAGAACTAAAAGTTCGACGTCTTCGCCAACGATAAAAACAGCGTCGAATGATGAGCAGAAAAAAATCGCTGTGCTGACAATCAAGACATCAGCATCTTCTTCAGCCGCTAACATGAGGTAAGCGGTTGTGACACATCATCCGTCTTCAACCAAGGGAAAAAAAAGATCTCTTGTTCAAAAAAACAAAGAAGACAATGTTGTCATTGGCATCTTCAAAGATCCGAATGCCAAACCAGAAGACTTCGGAGACGCTGGAGCACGCTTTATCGTTGCTTTTTATGATGGTACCATGGAAGAGGAAACTTTGGAAGAAGTCTGCTACCAACGTTTTACAAAATTGACAATAAAAAGCAAATTCAACTTAGCTTCTTTACTCTCAACGAAGGACGCTGCACAGTACCATGCGTTTAGGACCTATCACCAAGTCCAAAAATTGTGTGGAATCCAAAAAAATTCATCATCCTGGGGCTGAAAACTTGGTGCCAATGGGTTCACTCCTGTACTGATGACAGAGAAACCTGTCCCAGATACCTTATTAGATGGCATGGCATGCAATTACAAGAAGGGATACTGTAGAGCATGTAGCTGAAGGAAAGGTAGGTTGAAATGTGAATCATGCCAGAATGCATTAGTGGTCATCATAGATATCGACAATGAAGATGAGGCAATGACACGGATGGAAGCCCAGATTATCAATGCCGAAAATAGGTTAGAGGATAACACTAATGAAGACGATTAGTAGGCATCAACATCAACCGACCATGGCCATCAATAATAAAGAGATAATAGAAACATACTCGGGGACATAAATTACGGAATGGGAGATGTACTTAATTGCAAAAAAATTAACATCTGTGAATTAGGCCTACTGGGGATATCACAATTTAATTAAGCGCGCTGTTTACTCTACCTCGTAGTGGTGTGGAAATGAGTTGACTTTAAATTTACAAAATTATCATAAGTATGTAAAGAATAGCTACAGATGATTTCTTAAAACGAGCAAAACGGGAAGTTGGACGATTTTTTGGAAGAATGTTCAAGTTCCTGTCCCTGTAACTCTTTACACATTAGACTTACAAAAAACGTATTCATACAAATAATGTAGGAAATTGAGTCTTCTTAAATTTGCACTAGAAATTTTTATCATAGGACCAACGGTTGAGGAATTATTTTGAAAAAAACTATATGACGCACCAAAAAGAAGAAGAAATCCAATATGGCGTACCGCCCCCCACCCCCCACCAAGGTCGAAAATTTGGATTTTTAATCGAGGCCCGAAACTCAATAACATATATCAACATCATTACTACACCACCTTTTGTAGGGCAAAGGCCTTTTTTAGTCCCTATTGACTAGACTATAAGGGGTAATCTCAGCTCGTAGGTTAGCGATATGCTTATCTGAATTATGGCAGTCTGCTGTGCCATTAGAAATATTATTGTTATGCCTTCAAGAAGAGCTTTTGGGAATATTGACGATATATGGCATGGTTATCATGGAAGCGAAATGCAATTTCCGAAAAAATATCAACGAAGTCACACATACATAGAAACTTCACCCAGCAGAGAAACAATTATGTCAAGGCTTTAAAATCATGCACATCTAAATATATGAGCTGTATTTCATCGTCGCAACAAACTAAGAAATAAACGAAAGAGTAGGTTTTATTGAACATAAACTATATTTGCAGGTCAAGAGACGTATTTATCTATCGTATCGCCGAACCAGACTTTGGAATGCGGATACTGACAATCCGTCAAGCATTATCGTAAAGACGGAGACGGAGTCAGATAGCGGTATATGAAAAAGCTAGACAGTGCGATTCACCCAGCAGCAGAAGGCGAATATCAACGGTAGAAGGGGCTAGTTGGCGTCAGAGCGCATCATGGTGGCTGGGACATCATCTGCCATCCAGAACTCCACACCGAACTAGGAGCGAATTGTAAAAGGACCATTTTACGGCGACAGCAAGTGTGGGCTCCGCGCTGTGGTCGGGCGTCCACTGGCCGTCGGTGCGGAATATATTTATAATATGACGGCGGCGTGAGAGAGTGAAAGAAAGGCAAGCAGGAGTGAGATATGCATATGGTCAAAATGCAAAGATTTTCTTCAGCTACGCGGAAGAAAGCGCGGTGCCTGAAAAGCGGAATAATATGAGCAGGAACGAAGATGTAGTGTTTACATATAAGCAGTATTAACTAGCTATCTAGATCGCATTTCCGCAATCGAGTCTCATATCTAAACACAATTCTAGATAGAAAAATAATATTTTAATTTTAAGAACGAGTAAGTTCATATTAAATAATCGCAGATTTAATTTCGTATCAACGAAGGAAAATAGTTTTATATAATAATTATAATAATACCAAATAATACGAAAAAAAAACAAAATGTAATGTAGGTTTTAAACGTGAGCTAATAAAATAATTTCCCCTGAAATCGTTCTATAGTTACGAAAAATATTAAAACAGCTTTTAGTTGTGTAATTTGCTGCTCGGGGCAAAGCTCTCGGGGAGACTCTTATCATACCATTGACATAAATTTGGAAGCCAGTACATACGATTTCATCCTTGTAGCCATCTAATAAGTTGTAACAGCCATCAGTTATAATGTCCAACATATTGTGTATCTAAAATACTGAACTTTCAGTATTCAACAGCATTGACTTCGCTTGAATAAACTGGTCTAGATACCCTCAAAATCCGCACTAAACGGTCTCCAATTATTGTGGTAACCCTCGCATGGATACCACGACAAAGTAGACAAACAATAAAAGAGGAAGCGGATGATCTGGCCAAGGAATGACCATTGGGACTCCTGGGTTCAAAACCGGCTATAGGCATATCAGACTACCTATTAAAACTTGCAACCAAAAAATGCCCAGAAAGAGAATAGAAAATCTAGAGGATTGCCCCGAAATGAGGCAAAAATAATTCTCAAATACTCGTATATATGCAGCATTGTTGACTTCGGGCAAATCTCAAATATAGAAAATATTAGGAGTAATTATATGACATATTTTGCTTAAGAAACACCTCACAACCATTGGAAAGAGGACATATACTCTTTGCAGAAAATGTGAAGAGAAAATGATACTAGTCTACATGTTTTGTGCGAGTCACTTGTTACGAGTGTTGACATAATATAAGGTTAAATCTATCATGAGATCCTTTTTCAAATCCTAACGAACTGCTAAGATGAGTGGACTACCGCGTGCGGATCGAAGATCTTCGAGACCACTGTAATGCGTTTCTTAACCTGGACACCTGGGACGACTTGCATCTCTACAGACGACGGAGCTATCAGGCGGTGGCTACACCATTAGCCGACGCCGCTACGAGATATAAAGAAGAAGAATAAAGCTGTTAAAGTATTTGTATTTCTATGTTCGTTGTATAGTTTAGCTATCTATCGTAAGGATCGTTTGCTAATAATAATATGAAGTACAATAAACTTGGAAATAGATAGATGGAAATTCTTTATTGCACATTTTGAAATAAAACATAATGACTTATTGCATAAATTACATTCTCTTACAGCCAACCTTCTTGGAAATGAAAGAATTAAGGAGCCATTGGAATAAAAAAAACAGAAAAACTCAATACTTAACAAAAATCTACCATATAACAAAATTGTCATTTTTGTAAGAAAATAATAAAGATTGTTGAGGATAGGAGAGGATAAGATGATACGTAGGATAACTAAGAATTTAGGGACATGAAATATTTTTTCAGAAACAATTGAAAAGTAGAAAGCGTTGGTGTATTTCTGAAATTGGACGGGAGCTGGATCTATAGTCTAGCTGCATGACCGGTGAAGAAATATGTAAAAAAAGAAGAATTATGAGTAGGAATAGCAATTGTACTATCCTGACTGGAACGGAGTGGAAGACCATGATTTCCTAAGTGAGTGAATTTTTCGACTAAGTAGGATCCCGGGAGTGTTGGGATTGTTGAGGATATCATAAAGAAGATAACTAATATGCAGATTTCTAAGTTCACGCATTCGAAACAATGAAGTTGGCTTCTATACTCGAGATGTGGTCAAATTTTCTCACATTATAGATATACCTAATGCATACATTTTGCAACCGCTCCAATTTGCCAAGGATGGCATCGGTGACGTCAATGTAGTATACATCAGCGTAGGCAATAACAATGTTTGAATTGTGGTCTTCTTAACCTCCAAAGATAAAAACCAAGTCTTGCTTCTATCGATGCGCAAACCGTAATTTACACAACGTCATAATTTATGCTTTGCATGAGATCACTAAATGTAGTGAAAATCATGACATTGACATGATCATGCCAATCAGCATAACGTTGATTGTTGATCAGGAATTTATATATTTCTCGTATTAAAACCACGTTGGCCATTTTAATTTAAGGCGATTTTCCTACGTTGAAATTTATTTATTGTTCACTTCAATACATAAAGGATTTATTGTTGAATTACTTGTTTTCTGCCTGTCTTTTTTTCTGTTTCATGTTTACAATTCACGGGAACATCGAGGACGTGAACGACAAGGACCGAACGAAGGATTTTTTTTTGAATTATATAGATTCTTAATTATACTTGAAAATAATAGAATCTTACTTGTAGAATTCGCCGAAAAAAAAACATAATATACTATTATTGTCTTTTGACGTTCAGTAAGTATGTGTACGTAATGTATTTACACTGAATCAAATGATTTTAATTTGAATTTGATTTACACTCGTTTCGGTTTGTAAATGCCTTTTTGAAAATGGTTTCGGAGTAAACATTGAAAGAGTTGTCAGAATGCATCACATTCTTTTGTTACCATCTAGTATTCTACCATTATACCTCAACTAGCGAAGCCAGGTTTTATTTATTTAATCATTAATTTCTATAATACATTGATTTATGTAATACTGGACTGGATTGCGTTTCTTCATGAACTACCGACGATCGTTCATTTCATATTTCACTCCAACGCATTGCTCTGTCTCGTTCGCATGTATTAATTTCCAATTTTAGTTCACGAAGAAAAGCAAATGAGACCAATGACAGGAACCGAATAGCAAAATCTTAACCTCATGCTTATTCGATTCTGTCACCCAAATGGGACAAACACGTTCTAGAACGGACAGGGTTCTAATATTACAATCAATTATTTAAAATTGCCCTAAAATATGGTACTCAAAGAAAAGAATAAAGAAAAAAAGAGAGAAAATGATACAGAACACAAAAATGAGGAAAAAATAGTTATAAAATTCAATTGTATAAATCGTTATATAATATCAAAAAGTGATTAATGTCAAATATACAGTAGTAATTTAAATTTTAAAATAAAAATAAATGGAGTGCATTGTCAAAACAATATACAGTAACAAATGTTTAAGATATTTTTGTAGTAAAGTTTAGTGTTAAAATATGATCAACATGTATATTTTATAATATAATATAATATAAGTTGTGCCCCTAAGTTGCATTAAGTAATAGTTTCTAACATTTGATGTAGGTATGGTTAGTCTGTCATGATTCGATAATCATTTATTTATTTTATTTTTGAATACGCTAAATGTCAAATTCATATTTATGTCCAAATTGATCAAGTTGTAAATCACTTCATTTGCGTCATTTGTCCAAATGATGTGAATTCATCCTGGGTATTGGTAGATTGCTTTCTGAAACTTGTCTCGTTAGTGTTCGATTCTCTAGTATTCTGAGCTTTGAAGTATTGTCCAAATACAGCTTTAGGACTCAAGTTTTTAGAAAAAGTTGCCTTCAACAAAGGACTTTAGCTTTCACAAAAAATGTATTTGTGTGATGGCGATATGGCCTGCAGAGGGAAATTTTTATTATCTTTTTTGCGTAACTTGCAGTTTGGCTCTAGAAGGGTTTTTAGCATATCCACCCCATCCAATTATGCCATAAGTAATAAGTGGTTCACATAAACATGATAAACGATTTTTAACTTGTTGGGATCCAGAATACTCCTAAGTTCTTTGAAAATATATTAATATAAAGCATTAACGGCAAAGTTTTGTTATATGGACATAACTTAAGAATTTTAATAACTACCTATTTGCGTATTTCGAATTGCAAGATATGCACGGCGGTGGAGCTTCCCTTGAAGGTCTGCCACTCAAACGGAGTATGTCATTCCAGCGGTGCGTTCCCAGCTCCTCGAGCTGTGTGCAGAATTACCAGCTTCCATCGCGATATTTATAATTGGGGAATGGCGCTGCGGAGAAGGCGCACCGTGGGTGGCTCAGGACGTCATAATGGGGACCCCCTTGGACGATCCGCAGAATAAATTCTCATATGCACTTTTTATCAGCACACGTCGTCGACTCCACGAGAATATTACCCCGCCGCGCCCGCAAAACTTGAATTATTTATATCTATTAAAATAAATTATTAAATAACAGCAAACTGGCCCGTCCGGCGACCAGCCCTTTTTCTGACGGAGGAGAAATGACGAGCGATCGATCCGGAATGATCGATGCGGAGGAAGACGACTTTTCGAATCGGTCTATCTGAACCGATAAACCACGTGGCTTTTTTGAACGTTGTGATTTTGTTTTGTTTTCATTTAATTTATCAATTATCAGATAATATCAATAAGCGGCAACCACTGAACATCCGTTTATTTTTTAATTAGCAAAATTAATTTAGTAGCTCATTAAGACGGTAATAGTGAATGCGAGCTTCTCCAATACTTCGGCGGCATCACAAAATATGATCAGGACAAATTAATGAAATGATTGTTGCGACCAAGACAGTCTCCCCTAGAATCCTCTTTTTGCTAATTAATATTGGCGGAATGCCGAACGCTCCGAGAGGGCGCATTCCAGCGTTGCCAGGCATGGAAAAAATTAACGCTAACAGAGAAAATTAAGTCACTATAATAAATACAGTTGAGTCATTTATCATGTGGGGTTTCAATAGTGGCATGCTGGATTATAATAGTGCGGTCAAATATTAAAGATAACTTATCTCATGTAGTAGTAATTTGTTGTTTTTGGATATATATCGCATCGCATCGCATCGTTCCTTCAGTCAGTCAACAGGTTTAATTAGACAGCTCTTGTAAAATGTCATAAATTTAGTAAAAAAAACTCTCTCTACTTTGAACTTTATTGACAACAAGATGCGACACCAACATATTTTGCTAGCGGAAATAATAATAATTATTGGAGTAACCCGGATCCGCAAATAAAGAAAGAAAGTTGTTGCATTATGGATATTTCGATCTTGATCGTTTGATTCTTTGTTAAAATGGACAATTTAAATAAGCAACTTCTAGCAAAAATTAAAATACTGAAAAGACACAGCATAAAATTGAATGATGAAATCGAAAATGCCGACTTTGTTTATAGCAAGAACCACGCTCAAATAAATGTCTTTAAGTCTAAGCTAATTAAATCGGTTGTAACAGTGCCATCCTTAAAAAACCGTTGATAGAAAAGATAAACTTTTAAATGAATTAAAAACTGAAAAATTGGCATTTGATATGATGGAAATAGAAAATTGCCAATTAAAACATAATATAAACTTGCTATTATCCAATATCTCTTAATCGAAAGCGAAATATACCACTAAAATACAAACATATGAACAGAACAAAAAAAATGTATTACAAATGGAATAAAGCACCACGTAAGAACAAAAGGCTTCTAAGAGTGCATCTAAATCCTATAAACAACCCGATACTAACAAAATGCTATCGAAAAATAGAAAGATTTTTAAGAGCACCATTTCCTCGGCCAAGCGAATAAATTTTATTCAAAAACTTAGTAAATCGCCAAAACACATAAAAATATGTAGTAAATAGTAAAAGAATACACAAAACGTCCAATAACATTAAAAACGAAAACAATACTCAACTGAAAATAAGTAGCGGTGCCTTAAGACCACCATGAAAAGTATCATGCAAGTTTGATGAGTTATTTATTAAAGTAGTCACGACATACGAGCATCGTATACGAGTCCTCAAACGGTACGAACTATTAACAGTTCATAATATTCAGGAAGTCATCAACTCATTAAGACGACGATGTATGTAAATTTCGACGATTACATGTTTTCCAATTTTTGAACCGTTGTGGTGAGCTAATGGTGTTAGACATCGTTGATATTAGATGTTGTAGTAATTGATGTTAGCCAACTGAAAAAAACCATAACTCATGGTACCTATTTTAGGTTTTTCTTAACCATCGCTCACACTAAATAGTAGGACCAAAAAGCTCAAGAAAAATAGTGAGGCATTTATCACAATAGTTATAAAGTATATGACTATCGCAGAATTTAAAACAAATAGTTTTTTATTGATAAAAAAAAAGTTATATAAAAAGTGCAAGTCTCATCCATATTCACTATTAAATATTTCTTTTTATTGAATGTTTTTTTTATTTTGGTATTTTATACATTAACTATATTACATTAAACTTGCAGTACGATCTTTTTTTTTCATATAAAATTTTAATGTATTTCCAAAATCATATTTTATATAGCACCTTTCTATCAATTTTCACATATACCTGCGCCGAGCCGTCTTCGTTCAGCGCATTTGTATGATATGTCCTTATCTGATTTGTATGTTTTTTTACAAACATCGGCGCCTTAAACGAGAAATCACCCATTTTAGTGGTTTTGTGGGCACCTCAGAGTCACGCCTATGACAGAGTTTACTTTAATATACTTTTTTCTAAAATTAGAATTTAGGAATAAGATGAGCAGCACAAAGCTGGCTGAGCTCGTTTCTATCAAAGGAAAGCAATATATGTACCTATAGTGATCCAAAATTATGATTGAAAATCAAAGTTAAAGCAAAGAGTGCCGCATTTCTAGGGGTGATTCTGTAGATCATAATTAAGAATAATTTTTGATATTTTATTTATGATAAACATGTTTTCTGATATTTAGAGGTTCTTTTGTAGGGCAGATTATTCCACATAAAACTGAGTTGAAAGTCAAACACACCTTCATTGATTTAAGCCTTGGTAACCGAGGAAATACGTTTTTATGTTCAAATTTCAAATGTAAATTTCGAACAAAATTTCTGCAAAAAATATTATTTATTGAAATAATTACTGTTTGTATTACCTTGAGACAATTTCGTCTATTTCAATTCTGTTTATATTACCTAAAAATATATTAAATACATTTTAGTGTACTTTAAAAATCATTTCTAATTGCAAATTACTAGAATTATCAATATCTTTGACGTCGAAATATTCCGCTACTTAAAGTGAATTCTGTATATTTCTTATAAGTAAACATATAATAAAATTAATAGTATGACGAATTTAAATTAATTTATTATTATGATCTGAGCGACAATGCAGCGGCATATGTATGGCGATCGTAATCGTATTTTATTCTGTCAGTACACAATAAAATGCACTGGTATATCACGAGATACATATATACTTAGCGATAAAATATTCAATAAGAAGTACTCGTGGTGTCACCTGCTACGAAGAATTCGTCCGCCCCGGAGCGTTTTAACGATACGTTCGTTCTATCACCCCGAG
>JAOPUG010000036.1:21050315-21061733 GCA_027564375.1 Micropterix facetella | reverse complement strand
CTCGGGGTGATAGAACGATCAATATCGTTAAAACGCTCCGGGGTGGACGGGTTCGCCCGTAGCAGTTGACACCCCCCATTTGCTCATTCATCTGGATCATAATGGCTTTGTGTCGTCTGGGCTTTGATGTCGAGTAAAGGACTCCCCGTATCCGCAATAGTTCCAGTTAGGAATTGTCGCTCGCTTAAGGTAGAGGACCGCGCAAGCGACTTCGAACCCGCGACCAGACGGGTGGTTGTAGGAATCCGACCAAATCTGGGAGTCAGGGGGTGAGGCTGCCCGCAGAGTGGCAATTCCCTGTGTCTCGCCGTAAGGTATAGGGCTCTGACGGGCAGTGATGGAGCTTGGTACGTAGATTGTCTATGTCCATTAAGTCTCTGTGTTTCGCATCGGGGTGATATAGCGATAAAGTTCGCTGAAACGCTCCGGGGTGGTCGGGTTCGCTCGGAGAAATTGACAATCAAGGTTGATCATTCATATCCTCCTTCATGTTCCAGTGAGGAATTGCCGCTTACTTGGGCTAGAAGACGGTGCCTCGATTCCCAGTGCTTTGCGGTGAAGCATTAGACTCGCATGGGCTGAGGCGGAACTAGATAAGTGGATCGTCTTCATCCACAAAATCCTTGCGTTCGTCTCTGGGCGAGAAAATGATAGATTTCGTCATAACGTCGACGGGTTCGCCGTACCATGTGACACCTTCCGATGCCCATTCATCTGATCCATCTATCCTACTCGCTTGCACACCCGTTGAAGCGGCGCTGCGCATTCACTTATCTCGCGTGCACCTTCCCTCGTTAGTCATGTACATTGGCCTCCTCAATCAACTAGTGATGCAATTTGATTTCAGTGTTGAATTCTTTTCACTATACTTGTGAAGCGCTTTTGTTTATCGCGATTTATATAAGTGTATATAAGTTTAAAATACTATGATTTACACACAATATGTTTTAGATATATTAAGACATTTATGAATTGGCTAAATGTTGATGATGACATGCCTAAATTTATACCTTGTACACAATCAACTTTTTTCCTGCTGAAATGGACCGCCTGCAAGTCGAAATCAACCGTTGGCGGTCTATATAGACCACTTTGAGAATGACTGGATTAGACCATGGTACACCATCCTGTGGCTTATTATATAATGCAATCTGCCCACGACCCACTTCTATTCAGTCTTATTTTTACACTCGAATTTAGCGGCTATTAGGTAAATATTAAATTATTTTTGTTCACAAAGAAAGAGTGACCTTGTTAAACTATCTTGTGTTTTTTTTTCGCACTTTTGAAAGTGGGACTTATTGGAAATTGTTTCATGCCAACGAGACGGCGCCATACGTTAAGGCGGAATACGAAATGAACGGTCGTCGATTTCCCCGCATCAAAACTATCTGTCGAACTTATAGCCATCCGAATAAATTTAAAAACATTTGGTGCGACTTCAGACTTCTGGCTGTTTTTTTTCAGTGAGTAGTTTTAATATAGAAAAGTGACAACCGTTCATATCACATATCGCTCTAACGTATTAATCTGTCACGTTCACATGAACTAATTTTCGATTTTAGTTCACGAAGAAACGCAATCGAGTCCAGTACAGGCTTAAGAAGTTGCCAACAAGCGTTTAGAATATATACCCACGCTAATGAATAATATCTTTTTCACGCAACAAAGTGACAAACCTAAAATATTAAACGGCGTTATCTCATTCGTATCCGCCGTCTGTGCCAGACACGTTTTTTTACACAGAAATTGTAGCGGATGTGATAACAGACATACTAAAAGATTATTCAAACAAAAAATCAATTATGAATTATTGAAATATCCCTTATCTATTCGCCATCCGGTCCATTTACAGTAGGCGAGATAAATTTTAATGTTGAATTGAATCAAATAGTCGGGAGCGCATCAAAAAAACACATGATAAAAGGAATATGGAATCTGTAATGCCGACTTTTAATATTGAGTTGTAGCATGTTACATTGGTACATGCTGAAAAAGCACAAAAATCATAGTATTTTGGCGCCATTTGCGACGTTATTTGACTCTGAGCCGTCGCTCTGTCATCACATATAATACTCATCTGTGCGATAATACTCGTTACTTACATATGGCGAAATATGTCATTTGAATATAAGTTAAATATCTCAATTATCTTCGCTAACAATAAAAGAAAGTGGGCAGAAGCGGCCAGCTCCCACCATTGTGTTTGAGCATCGGTGATGTAAGGTGTTCGTTATCGCCAGATATGATTTATCTAATGTTCGAATTATCTAATGTTCGAATTAAGTTCAGTTAAAGGCAGGAGTGCTGATCGAGATCTCTTGTTACAGGAACAACAAATGGGCAATTAAACACTATCGTTCTTTCTCCCTCTCTCATTTTCTCTTTTAAATTTAGTGAGACCGACTTTTCATATCTTATTCTATATTTTATTTACCCATAGATATATTTTTTGTCTGTGGTGCATTAAAATATATTATCATACTAATAACACCACCAAAATGTAAATCGTTCTCCGATATTTAATTTTATCTTTGATCGAATGTGCTGATTCCACGTGACTGTTTTTTACGCTATTCGATATAATTGTTAGACATAATTCTTAAAATGTGTATTGTAATCATGCTACGAGAGTATCATAATTGTATATGCGCAAGTGGTAGAATCATTAGCTGTAACTGCAATTAATGATGAAATTAAAACCAGAAATAAGTTTTGACAGGCGCCTTTCCATTCCTCATCCTGATCTCATGGATTCAACATTATTCGAAACCATGAGGAACGGCTGAAATCTTAAGACCAGCTGAGTTAACTTTAGAGAATATACATATCAGCTGAGCATCGTGCCGCTACGGGTTAAATGTAAATAAACGTATGAAATTAGGATTTTAAATTTCACCAAAATTCGTTTTACTTTACCATAACCCAGATCCATTTGCCATCATCATAACTGTTAGAAAATGTAAATATAACAATAACCTAGCAACAGATACGATTATGCCAAACATCGTCCTCTTTGAGTAATCTCCCAAGTGCTCTTTGTGTAGATATATCGTCCTCTTTTAGTAATTGATGAAATCTCCCATGATTATTTTTAATCGTTCCTTGAAATCTGCCACGTCCCCGGTATGTGGAAAGTTTCCAGAGTCGCACCCGTTTACAAAGGCAGAATGAATACCTCAGAATGAAGGCCTATACCGCTGTTATCCGTGTTATTTAAATTATTCGAGACAATATTATATCGGGACTTTAAACCCAAATATACGGAAGAAGTCACAAGGTGCAAGTCAGGACTGTATAGATAGAGGATGGCTCATGGGATCTACGCTTGTCGCCTTCGAAAATTCGAATTTGAGAGTTGGAATTGTCATGGTGAAAAAAGTTGCAGCGTTTATGGTTGCTTTTACAGAGTTTGTTAATAATTTTCGGCAAGCAAATGGCCATGTACCAATCAGACTTCCAGGTACGATGATTTTTCAAAGTGTCAGTAGCCGTATGTCCAGTTTTCTTAAAGAAGAAGCGATCATCCGCTTCGCAGCACTTTGCATTCGCGCCACTGTGGTTGGTTTCGGCTCATCTTGAAAGACCCAATAGTAGATTACTGCTTTGTTTCGTTGTCGTAGCTGTAAATCTACGTTTCGTAACCTGTTACTATATTCCATGCCAAATTTGACACCCCTTAGTTGAATCTGGTAAGCATGTTCCACCACGAGCATAGCTTTCTCACAGCGAAGTGAAGGATTGATTATACCTGAATCGAGCCTTTAAGGATGCCCGAATCTCGTGTTAGGTCACATGCCTGTCTGTTTCGATCATACGGCGCACAATATCGTTGTTTTGGTTGTTGACAGCGGTAGAAGGGCGACATTCACGAAATACGTCGCTGAGATTTACACGACCGCATTTGAATTCTGCAAACCAGCTATAAATTATCATCTTGCTTAGTGTTCCATCGCCAAAATAGTTTGAACCTAGCGAGGATTTGCTGAGCTGTTAAAATACACTTTAAATCGTAGAAAATCATATAGTGAAACATTTCATAAGTTAAATCTCTTGTAATGTATTCACTAACTATATGTATAGCTTTGTTGGCTTTTCCAAATGTCGTTTTAAAGTTTTCACCTTCAAATTTAATTGCAGTGTCATAGGCAAATGATATGGTTATTCCTACTAGATCGATGACATAGATTATTAATGTAAATTATAAATAGGATAGGCCCGATCATAATGCCTTGAGGTACCCCAAACGATATATCGATAGAATTACTTGTAGTACTTTGTACAGCCGTGATTTGCGTTCTATTTTAGATAGCTCTTGAACCAATCCAGAGTTACAATGTCATACTGAAAGTTTCTGGATTCTGATAAAGTAAAACGCTTGTAATGTTTATATTGTATTTAATGTTATTCAAAGTATTCTCCCTGATTGTATTCACTTATTTACTCTTTAAAACCATTGGGGAAAGCAGTTGGTCCAGTCTTCTTTGTAGGTATCCTCAATGGCTTCTCGGAACGCTATCACCGCCACTTCTGGGGTCGCCAACCGTATACCTTAAAGTTCATCAATATTTTTTGGAAACAAAAAGAATCGCAGGGTGCACCAGACTGTATGAAGTGTGCGTCATCAGTTCCACGTTTGAGGTCTTCAAAAACGCCGTTGTCGTCTTAGCGGAGTGGACGGATGCGTTGTCGTGATGGAGGACTACTCTGCTGTGAGGACGCTTTTCACGAACTTTTTCTAAACACTGGTCAAGCAAATATTAACATACCAATCTGCAGGGATTTCTCTTTGGTTTTTAAGTGAAATTATCGTGTAATGCCCCGTCTTGCTAAAAAAAGAAGGAACCATGATTTTACCAGTGCTTCGACCTTTCTTGACTTTCGTCTGCACATCCTCCAAAGGAAAGACCCATTCCGCGGGTTGACTCTTTCTTTCAGGTTGGTAACAGTACATCGAGCTTCGTCTTCTTTTATGATATCATCTACTGCTGTTGATTGACCTCCGTCGTATTTTTAATAATTTTATAACAACACTCTATGCGCTATCTTTTTAAACTTCCGTTAACCCATGCGGTATCCATCTCAAACAAAAATTCTGAATTTTCCGGTGTACGTGCAAAATATTTTGCACTTGGCTCATGCCAATATTCAAAGTTGTACGAATTTGCCCACATGTATTTTTTTATCTAATTAAATTACTTGTCGTACAGCATAAAAGTAGGTGTCGGTTACCGCTCTCGCCGACCGGCCTTAACGCAAATAACACAAGTGGCCAGTTCCTGAAGCTTTCTGTATGACCCACGTTTAAACCGCTACTATATAAAATTGATGTATGTATTTCTTGGAACAGGCGCTGCTTAGTTACGAGCGACTCAGAATATTGTGTTTGAAGTCATTCTTAACCTGAACAGGATCCCGACAGAGTGTAGTTTTATATAACAAAGGATTGCCATAAGTCTGGTGAATAACATGAGTGCATCGGTACATCCATAGACACTGTACGGATAAAGTATTGTTCTTATAATACATTTTTTCTTCTTATGATCCTAAAAAATGAGCCTAGGGAAAATTGATTAATTTCCTATCAATAAAATTATTAGGCTTTGATTTTTTTTTATTTTAATGGTTGAATAAAAATTAAATGAGATTCAGAAAAATATTCGTTCATTTTATTGCAATTTTTATAACCATATGATGGAGCTACTAGTTTTGAATCATGCTTTATGGAGGTGAGGGACACAAATCTGGTTTCCTCGAGTGACGTTCCCTATTTGGCATAGGAATCGCTGAATGGTACACGTTACTGATTACGAACTCCTTATTGGGCAAAATCTATAAGCGATGCGCTTATAATAAATGTGAAGAAGTCATCGGATCATTATTAACTTCCAAGTATTTATTAATTAAGCGACCGCTCGCCTGTTCCTACATATTGGGAGTCATACGCGCTGAGTCAAATCAATATAGGTATTGTTAACGACCCGGATCTTCCATACTGAAAGGAACCCCATATGGGCAAAACCATCGGCAGTGAACTCAATTTGTCTTGCCTTTCCTGATAAATGACAGCGATCAGTTTTTATTGCAACGGTGTGATAGGTGGGCAATATTTCTCATATAATATCGCTATGTCTGTGCCTATAGTGTGAAAAGAAAGTCATCTTCTTATTCTTCTGTAATACAATCCGGGAAAATATGTGACGGGTTCAGTCGAAAACTTCACGATTTCCGTTTCTTGTGAGGGATTTTAGTCGAAGAAATTCTAGTTATTCGTTTCGATTTTTTTATTAACCACTCATACACACCGAAGTTGCCCCGCTGGCAGAGGCTACAGGCTCGGGGTGGGCGCTGGCAGTCGAATTTGCCTCCGCCGTTGATCTTCTTCGGCGCTCCTGTAATTTAATTTTAGATATTTTTTGGATTTCTCTCGAAGCGCTCTTTCTTATGATTGTCATGTACTTCGATTCTGACCTAATTTGAGTTCTATATATGCTAATATTTTTGTAAAATATTGACTTTCAAACTTGAAAATATGCAAAATTTCGGTCATCTTCTTTGAAGCTAATATTGCAGGATATGGCGTTTCCTCTGCCGTTAATCTCTATCGTGCTGGACTTTGGGGGCTTTTTGGATTCCTCTCGAGCCTCTCTTGCTCTTAATTGCAGCGATATATCCATATCGCTCCGGAATGGTTCAGGTAGAGTTTATCAGTCGCTTTCCAACTACATCTTGATCGGCTTTCTCAAGAGTTCCGGTAGTCCCAGATCTACATTTTAAAAGGGGGTGCAGATTAAAATATCGGGCCAATTTTCCCCTCTCTAGGATTTTTTTTTAACAAATAAAATACGGAGACATTTACAAAATTGTTTATTATAGTAATAAATTTATGAATAATTCTAAAGGTTCATTTTGCTCGCCTTTATTTCAGCAACATCTGTAATTAAAATGTCATAATTGCGATTGTTAGCTATTTCCCTATAAATCGATAATATTTTTAATCCCAATGCGCTCTTGGGCATTGTGGAAAGTAAATAATTTTTGTTGAGTTTCATTTTGCTGAAGCTTCTTTCTCATCAAGCAGAAATTGTAGGTAAGTGTGCATACATTCTAAGAATTATGGTCAAGTTAGTAAATGCATCATGTCAATAGCCTTTAAATATAATTTCTAATATAGAAACACATATATGTGTGGATTCTCAAATGCAATTTTATTCAGAAATATTTACATGTAAAAGTGGTCCGAGTTCTTAAAAATTTCAAGTTCGGAAATGAATTCCTTCTGATGTACTCTTTTTTATTAATACTTCGCCAGTCAAAAATTCAAAATCTGAATTCAGTTTTCTCACGCTCTCAAGTCTGTGTTAATTTCCATTATAGTTTGATTAAATATAATGTTTATCGGTTCATCGATGTGCCTACAACGAAAACAGTCTAGAAACCAGGTCCAGCAGCGTACAGGCCGCCCCCAGTCTTCGCCGCCCGGCACAAGTGCCCCCCCTCCCCTAAATCCGGGCCTGAGCCTTCGCGAGACTACCTGAAATGTATGCAAATCAGACCCAGAAATTGCATATACGCCCACAATAACTTTATTAGTTAAAATGTCACACGTGTAAACTATATGGATATCGGGTGGTTGTTATCGGTTCATTACTCACCGAGTTATAGTGTCATGAAATGTATTATAATTTCTTGCATCGTAAATTTTGACCAGGCTATCAAACAGATTTTACAGATATGTTCACAACGTAATAAAATCTGGATAAGATTTTGTTGATTATATTAATTTGATTTGGATTATAGGCCGTCCGAGTAATGATGGAGGATGATTATTTTGTAGAAATTAAGTGAGCCAGCAAAATTCGAAAAAGGAAGCCGCTTGAATTATTCTAATCGGATAACCGCAAAAGAGGTAAGCATTTTTGTTTCGTAAAGTTTCATGAAAATTTCGTGACATTAAACAAAGACTAATTCGCCCCGAAATTTCGCAGATTATTTCGACGTCTTAAACAAAAAAAATATAATTAAGTAAAACTTCGGCATCGTAGTAAAAGTAATTTCGAAGCACCAATCTATCTCTGAAGAGCCAAAGGCATAAATAAAGAGGAACTAGTAAACCAGCTGCGCAACAGTCAGATAAGGAACTTTCAACCAAAATTCTGCTTTTAAACCACATGATTTTCTCGATGACTTGTCTGGAGGCATGTCTGGTGTCAGCACCGTTGACCATCAGACGACTCTCCGGGGATCGGTAGTCGGCTTCCTTAACGCGCGGTATGATTTAAATCGGACTCTTGATTTGCTTCATTGTTACAACCTTTCAATATTTTAATTTCAGGTTAAATCATTTAGCATTTAAATATATTGATATAAATTGCTGAGGTTTTTCAGGCTTGCTCTTTGTGTATTATTTGTAAACTTTTTATTGTGGCCTCAAGTCTTTGACAATTATTTGTAATTTATATAATTTCCAATAAATGGCAAATATTTGTCAGTTATTTGATTTTTTTTCTTACATTCATTCAAATCGCTCATTCATTCTTAAAGATTAGAAGAGATTTATTTAAATATCCTAACTAACTAACCTACTAATATTAAATACATAAATAAATCTATAAGTAAATATATAAATAAATTGGCTAATAGATTTTAAAAAAAGTTTCCTTAACATACACATATAGCTCATTATTAATAGCATTATTCGCACTCACTTCTGCTTTTCGTCATGAGCCGCTTGTTAATGTCCGTCGATACATAAAAAATATTTATTGAACTCAACCAGGTGTATTCGTGGGTAGTAGGTATACGTATTTCGACTTAATGAAAAAATGAGGAATCATGATCAGTTAGGAAATAAAGCACTAATTAACAATCTAGATACATATTCGTCAAATTGAAAGGAGGGATTGAGAGGCCCAACAAAGGAACTAAAATCCCTATTTGAAGCAACTATATTAATAGTCGAGATAGCTATGATGATCACTAATAACGGGAAAAGTAGCGATATACATTGGCAACTTCGGCCAGTCTCATGATTTGTAACCCCTGACATCCAAAATTGCTTAAAACCGATCCTAGCAGTTTCTATCGCCACCACGATTTTAAAAATACCCATATACACTATGCTTGCTCTACATATTGGTCAGATCCTCCTTCAGACCAAGAAAACAAGGATGAACCTGCAGCAGCACCTGCGGGACTCGTAACATATTGGATGTTACCTGGTTGTACTTAGGGTCACCCACGAGTACTGCATACCAAATTTGGTTAAGATCGGACCACGGGAAGTCTCCGGACAAACAAACAAACGCTCAAACGCACAAACGCACAATATGCATCAGACTATATGGCCACTGGCCAGTCCTATGTAATACTACGGACGTGCCAAAAAGGAACAAGTACCCTGAATTTGACTTGTTTATCAAAGAAGAAAAATTATAAAACTCGATTGGAGATTCGATCGAGCTTGTTCTTGCTATGGCAACATTTATCATAACAAGAATTTTAAACCATGTATGTCGCATCAACCCACATAACCAAACTGGCTGTTACCAAATAAATATAAAGTACCTACGAGTAAAGTACGAAACAAACGATCGCTGGTATTTCAAGTCTGAATACCTTTACCTTACAAGGATACAATCTTTATTTGCTTGAAGGCGCACTACTCCAGGTGTAAACAATATTTTATTTACGAAAGGAACTCGAAGGGTAGATCCAAAATCTAGTAAAATAAATAATTATTAATAGTGTCGATAACCAGATTAGTCAAAATGGGCAACATGTCTACCAAAATATTTTATAGTTAACATGATATATTTATTTTGTATTTTTTTATGTTTACCATTAAGATATATCTAAAAGTTTTATATATTTAAATATGTAATACCTTTTAAAAAAGCAACCTTTGGTAAATACATTTTCTTAACTTCCTAAGTAAGGTATGTTCATGTATTCCTACAGTCGATTCATTGGAAGTCAACCATATTAGGTAATCTCTAGATATATGTACATATACGTAAACGTGAATATCTGCCAGTTTGGTAGTGTTGTATGTCGGTTAAGTCCTGCGGTTTTTTGTGTTTTTTCCTATATGTATTTCCAAATAACAATTGAAATAGGTCAATTCCTACTATATGAAAAAAATAAAGGATGTCACGGTTTAAGCTATTTCGAATAAGTTTAAATCAGAGGTACCCAAACTTTTATGGCCCGTAGACCATTTGACAATATTTTTTGGTTTCCGTAGACCCCTGCCTGCCTAATATTGAATTTTAAAACTTGTTAACTTTAAATGTGTTTTGACGGCTGACACGGTGTTGATCACTTTGCTAGTGTAGAATTGATGATGTAATTTTTTTATTCATACCTTTATTGAAAGGCACTAAAATTTTGTGGAGCATATTTAATTTCTAATCGACCACGACCTTGAAGTACGAAGTATTTGAGAATCCACAAATAACTGCACAAGTAGAACTATCTCGCTTGCTCATTGATGTGAGCTGTCTATCCTAATCGTTTGCAGGCACCTGGTAAAGCGGCACCTCGCTCGCATCTTCTCTCTTGCCTTCTCAATCAACTAGTGATACAGTTTGCGTTGAGTGGTGATTTCCTTCCACGACGATTGTGATGTGCGCGTTTGCTTATTACAATGTACCTATATAAGTTTAAAATACTATGCTGTACACACAATTTGTTGAAGATGTAATAAAACAGTTACGGAATAGCTAAAAGATGATGATAACCTTCCTAAATATGGTCTGCTCACGTAGATCCCCATTTACACTTATGCACCACCATTTTTTTCTCGCTAACATGGACCCCTGCAAATCGAAATCGACCCCTGATCCATATGGATCACTTTGGGAATCACTGGTTTAAATCATTACATTACCATTTTTATCTATTTTCTTATATTTTTTCTGTGATCCCCCACACGCAATGCCGGAAAAAGAGTTTGCCATTATTATTACCGCATTTAGTCCTACGATTGAAAGCAATCACATAAAAAAATCCGCTGCTTTCCCGTATACCGAAGGAAAAAATAATGGAGGTGCGATCCAAGTATGGAGAGCGCAATTAGTTTTGTGAACGTGGCTCGTTCAAACGGACGTGCTTCTGTTTGAGCTGTGCGTTTAAGGTCAGCTTAAGACTATTTATTGCTATAGGGAAAAAGACAATGACAAATAGTGATAGGGAGAAATTAAGAGCTAGTGATTATTTCTTGTATCAAAATTATATACACTTATAATCTGGTAATGAATGTTGTATTTTTATAAGCAGCCATAAAACTGGAAAGCGCATGAACAATACATATATAATATATAGATTAATTATCAAACGTGAAATTAGCGAGTCGACAAAAATTTTAAACTACCGAATTAAATTAAATACCAAAAGTAATGTAAAGCGAAATTAAAA
>JAOPUG010000036.1:20870343-20885905 GCA_027564375.1 Micropterix facetella | reverse complement strand
ATTACTGAAAATATGCCCTTGAAAAATGAATGCGATGTTGCAATACAAAAATGCTTTATTCAAAATGGCCAAGCAAACTCCATAATACAAACATCATAAAAAAGCCTTTTTATCACTGCAGAGTGTGCCGCCGCGTACTAGTTATATGCTCGTACAAATCGCAGACATACCTAGATAGATATATAGATAGATCTTTATTGTATAACTGTATGTTATAGGTACAGATGTTTTTGGGACAAAATAGTTCGATATAGTTTGCCCACAGGGTGTACAATTTCGAGTACCTACCTACATGCTTCGAGTACCGTAGGACACTCTGTGCGTATTACCTACTTATAATATATTTTAGTTTTCTTTGTATATAACCGCAAGACTATATAGTAATATAGTAATTACACTAATAATAACAAGTAATATTTCATTTAAAGTATTAATAATGTAAACTCGCATTGTTGAAATTTAATTAGAATATCCAGCTAGAAATCAAGAACCAAATATAATCAAAAAAACTTAGGAGTCTAAGAAATAAACAATATAACATTCAAAAGCATTGCAACGGTTACCAAAATAATATTAAAATAGTCCAAGTAACTATAGAAAAATGAAAACAGTGAAAATTATATGACTAAAAAAGTCCATAAAATAATCAGTGTGCAGTAAAAGTATTCCTTATAATATTTAATATATTTATACTGTCAATATTAAAATATAGAAAGTTTCATTTATTTTTATTCAAATAACGGGTTTTACCATTATTATTATAATACTATCATAATAGTCATAGTATATTCATAGAATGGAATATT
The DNA here is from genome assembly GCA_027564375.1 of Micropterix facetella. Classification (NCBI taxonomy): domain Eukaryota; kingdom Metazoa; phylum Arthropoda; class Insecta; order Lepidoptera; family Micropterigidae; genus Micropterix; species Micropterix facetella. The sequence continues at coordinate 20,885,099 of JAOPUG010000036.1, read as the reverse complement.
TTATATTAAAATTAAAAATTTCATTTAAAATTGACGACGTCACTTGTGTGTGTTCCCTTATAAATAAATAAATTAATTAATTTAACGTCAGGTTCATTTGAGACTTGTATGTTCGATTGTCAGATCCTATGATCCGATGAAGATTTTTTGATGATCTTCTTTATATAAGAAGAAAACATATTTACGAACCTACATAAATGAAGTAAATATTAGGAATAATGCATTAATGTTAATGTTATGATCATGCTAAATTCATCGTCGGTTAAAAAAATTCATTGTCGGTTAACATTAATTGTCTGTTAAAAATTTCTTTACCTACACTAAAATTCCATTTATCTTTTAGCCATTTTTTTTTATTTTTTTGCGAATGCTAGTTGTTTCATAAGTTGTATATTTTTAGGAATACTATTAAAGTATTTATTGCAGCAGAATTTTATTCCCTTTATTATGAGAATCCTATGCTATAAAAAACTACACTCGACTGAGCACCAGGAATTAACACAATAGGAATTCAGGAGCAAAAATATAGGCGTATAATAGGTGAAATAAAATCCAGTATAATTTCCAGCTCAAGTGCAGTTTTAATTATGACAAGCAAATCGACCACCTTATATCGCCGTATATCTACGAAACAAACTTACATAGGCACAGATGCCCTTGTCAAAATAGCCAAATTCATTTGCACCTTCGTCTTACTTGAAGCCGTGCATCGATGTAGTGTTATAGCGAATGCTATCAAATAAGACATCGTTCTCTATCGCTTTTCATTTGAGATTTTAACGTGGATTGACATAATCTTGTATACGACATTTTCTCTATAGATTGAAAAATCCAATCCTAGGTATTCTTGTTGTCGATCCTATTTCATCAATTCACAATTTTGGCTGTCCAGTCTTGTCTTCATTATTAATGTCGTCATAGTCGATGAAGTTAAATCAATATTCCGACCATATATTGTATGAAAATTGCAAACGTAGCTGCCAAATCTTCATTATATTTAAAATATTGCTCAGCAATGAAAACGCATTGATCTTTCGTGTAGCACTTCCTTATTTTTAATAACCCTGAACTTTCAGTTATTACGTTTTTTTTCTTTCGAATGCAATATTTCACCGAACAAAAGGTGCGAAATTAAAATTTTACGTGAATTTTGCGACCGATGTTATAATATTGTACTCATCTGAGACACATTGACTCTCCTCCTACAAATGCAGGCAACTGTAATTGACACCGAATTACCAAAACGTGGAACATAAGGGCATCTCAAAGATAAATGAATACGTTGTCCGAGTTGACAATGCATAGCAGGTGTACCGATACAAGAAATGTAATAATCCGACTGAGAAAACCAGCGAACATTATGACAGCGACCCATTAGCATGCGTACGCGAACATGAATTAATGGGGGTCGAAAGCTTTCGCATTAATAAACGCACTGGACAATGACTATAATTTATTATTAAGTTTCGGGAGGTACTGTGGGATTACAAGAGAACGACGATCGTTGATCGTGTAAATCCAATGAAAATATAGATCAAAGGAATGAAGATTATTATAATGATCGGAATTAATGAATTAACTCAACAGAATCTGAAATTAAAGGACCTTAGGATAAAATAATAAAACGTGATATTCTCAATAAATACGTCACAATAATCGCAAGGAGAATCTGTATGTAGGTTTTGTGTAAGTTATTGTACTAGCATATGTTAGCTACTAAAGAATATAAAACCAAGGAATCATATATCTGTTATCATTTAATACAATTTCTATCTTGTGATCTTATTCCCGATATTATCACGAAAGTCTACATTATTGAGGAAGTGGTTTTGAAATGTAAATTCACACCCGAGGCGCTAATGCGGCCAATTTAACGACCTATAAAATATAGCAGCAGCTGCGGCATGTTATTTATTAAGATAAAGATTAAGCTCGCATACGACAATTCCACCGAACATTGTTACTCTATATTTAAAAAACAAGCTAATATAAATGAGAAATTCAGAAGAGAGGATTGGTAAAGATTTTTTAATAAATTGAAAATATAAAACTTATTAGGAACATAGCACCTTCAGAGACTCAACAATAGTTGCAGATATGTGCAATGGTACTTGTCAAGTCATTTACAATATAATACTTAGCAGGGGTAAAACTCAAGGATTTATCAAGCTTCAGCAAATATGATTACATTATCACTTCTCGATATTTTCGTCTAAACATATAGATTGACCCTAGGCGACATATACCTTATTTTACGCGTCTCATCATGGCCAATAATTTTCTTTTCGCTATTTTTCTCGTTAAGTCCATTTTAGATATACAAGATTAATACACAATAAAATTCTGAATTTGGGCAATTTTTATCAAAACTGAGTGATTGACCCCAGGAAACATGTAGGTAGGTACCTCATTTTACGCGTCTCGTCACCATCATTAACTTTCTTTTTGTTATTGTCACCATTTATTCCGTTTTAAGCTCTAAAAAGGCAAAAATCCATAAAATTCTAAATTCTCTTCATTTTTATCTAAACAGATGGATTGACCCCATGCAACATGTACCTACCTCATTTTACGCTTTTCATCATGGCCAACAACTATTATTTTTGCTATTACCAATGTTTATCCCGATTTCAGCTCCAAAAATGCAAACGACTGATTATGTCGGAAAAAATTGTGTGACATGTACCTCAACTTTAGGTCGCATAGACCCTAGGGCTCTGCGTATTGGACGTAGCTATCGATTGGCGAAAGAAATTTTTAAAACAGACTTGGTTTACTTGAGTTATCGTACGTAGTAACATCCACACATCCAGACAGTCACATTTTTTTGTTTAGATGGACTCTAGGATATGTAAAACAAGAAAAGTCTTTTTGGGCGATTTAATTTCGTTGGATTTTTCGCATGATTTAAGACTTCATCCCGTGGTGTGCCGAAGTAAAAGTGTATCTCGCTGTAGCAAGGAAGAAATTTGCACCCACATTAAATCCACATTAATTTACAGTAAATCAAGCAAAACAGAGTTTCAAATATTCGTCACAAAAAGGCACTTAATCCATTGAAACTGATCAAAAAATCCGTGCGGCGCATTTCATTTGACAGGACAGTGATGCAATGCAGACATTAAGACGTTGGATAATCATAAATTAAGGACGAAAGCAAACATTCAAATAAGGGTCCGCGCCACAAAAAAATATTAAAAGGCTAATTGCGTCCCCGCTTCTGATGCGATGCGATGCGACGGAAAGAGGCGAGAGAGAGAGAGGCCGAACATTATAATGGTGGACGAAAAAAAGAGAAATTGTCAAAACCGTGTCGATTGAAACAAAGAAATATGGACGTCGGCCGCGCCAAAGCCGCCCAAAACGAAATATTTTCATCCATTCCCGAAATGGTCCTTGGGGCCCCAGTGGCGGCGGCCTGACGTAGGACCTAACTATATGAGATAACATATTATACAGTAAGTAGTTATATTCAGTATTAGATACAAAAATCGTGTTCATCTTTTGAATATTTCCTCGTTTCATAATATGTATAAACAATAGTAATTACTTTCAATTTTAGTGGGAAATTGACTAAGGTTAATCAACCTCAAGTGTGCTCCGAGATTTTTTTCAAAAAGGTCATCCCAAACATGCGTTGTTGGAGACGTGCGTGAACGAGGCATTCAGACCCTATATTCCTTAAACGCATAATAACGGGTGAACAAATAAAGATGAAGGTATGTGTTTTATAAGCAACCCAGCAATTAGCTTCAGAATAGCGATTCAAAGCGAACCGAATCCGGAAAAATAAGTCAAAAAATTCAAAAGTCAAAGTCACGTTGGCTCTTTTTCATTGACTATCAGAGTGGTGTCCACTTCCTGAGCTGCGGAGAGGCAAACAGTTTTGCCTCTCAGTTTTGAGGCGACTACAAAAAAACATTCACCAGAAAACACCAATTTATACATAGGTCAAACTGAAAGTTTTCGGAACTGGCCACTGACATAAACAATGTTTTGAAAATAATTAGAACATCTGAAAACGGAACTCTTTGGCTATAGAATAAATTTTGTTTCATCTGTCATTTGTTTTTTTTTTCTTTCAAACGGCTTTTGGCGATAATGTATCAAGCAAGACAATTCATAGCTGGTTTTCAGAATAAAAACATAATTCGATGCTGTGCGCCGTATGATCGAGTGAGACAGGCATGTGACATGCCATTAGATTCGAGCATCCTTAGGCATAACATGAGTCAGGTACAATCAATCTTACACAAACATTTAGCTGTTAGAAAGCTATGCACGCGGTGGATCCCACACAATATGACTGAGGCTCCAAAAACGGGATGCGTCACTTGGTGCAATGTCATACTTACCAGATTCAATGGTTGTCAAATTTGGTGTGAAACATAAGTAACAGGTGACGAAACATAGATTTACAGCTAGTACCCCGAAACAAAACAGCAATCGATGGTCTTTCAAGATGAGCCGAACCTAACCAAAGTGTCGCGCGTACAAAGTGCCGCTAAGCGGATGATTTCTCTTTTAGAAAAACTGGACACGTGGCTAATGTACAGGACTATTTGCTTCCCGGAAGGTATGAACAAATTTCGTAAAAGCAACCGTAAATACCACATCATCTAACATCAAGACAATGCCAGCTCTCACACGACCAGAGAGACAAACGAATTTTGGAGACAAAAACGTACAACTCATGAGCCATCCTCCACATAGTCCCGACTTGACAAATTGTGACTTCTTGTTCCTAAAAATTAAAAACCAATTACGCGGTAAACTATTTTCATCGCCAGAAGAGGTAGTCGAAGAATATGGAAAACATGTTTCTGAGATCACCGCGAAGGAGTGGATCAAATGTTGTGAAAAACTGTATCAACACTCAAGGATAATATTTTGAGAAACAATTAATTGATTTTTGGCCATTTATTGTATTTTTTTCTTATTATCGTATAATATTCATGAAACGTATATCGAAGTCTAAATTATTCGTTAGCGTAAGTACCTATATCGCATCAAATGGTTTCTTTAGGCGACAAAATGATTTTGGACGATAAGCCAATACTTTGTATTTCATTTAACAATTCGCGGTATTCATTGGCAGAGCACAGTATGTACGTGTATTTATTTATTTATTTATAATAATAGGTACACAAACAATACTCTAACAAATACTTTAGTTACTAACAATATTTTTTACATATTTTTTATTAGAACATAATATTCTATGTGTAGGTACTCTATGCTAAATTAATGTGAGCATAATATTCTATGCTAAATTAATATGTGCTCTTTAACTGACGACTCATTAAAAAATAGTAATTTAAAAACTGTTATTATTAAAATTATTGAGTTCGATTAATATTATGACGAAGTAAAAATTGATTTTATAAACAGTGACAGAAAATTTACCAAAAAAAATAATAATTTACATATGATGTCATCATTAGAATGTTTATTTAATTATCTTGTTAAAATGTCTTGTAATTTTTTAAAACATATATATTATGTTTTTTCTTCGAGCCGTCACTGCTTTTTCTCAACCCATAAATATCATATGTGGGTATAATTTTTTACGTTATTTCTCGTTCTCACTTCTATATTACATACTTTACACCGCAAGATAACTTTAATTTTTTTTACTGATGACTTGACCCTTTGAGTATCCTATAACAACTATGTCCTTATTATTAACAGAAAGTATTATTGATAATTATTTGAGTTTTTCTTCAATTAGATCAAGTTTTATTTCCTGATTTTTTTGTAGCATGCTATCCGATATTCTTATGGTCTCACATTTTGCTATATCACTTTATATTACCCAAGTGTTTACTATCCAGTACTAACGTTATGGAGAATATATTATGATCATGCAAAATTTAGTTTTGGGATTACGATAGGTTTGGATATTTTGAGGTAGGTACCTCAAACCCAAATAAGTGGTTTTTAAAACACGTATGTCTGATTGGATGCATCAATATATGTCAGTATACCTATACGTCCGACCGAAGTCTAAATTCGGTCTGATTTCGCAGAAATATGGCATATCTACATATTTAAATTGCTAATATCTCAAGAGATCATTGTTCTTTACCTCTAAAATTTATTTGGGTTGCCATAAAAATTCTTCATTTTTAATCGTATCTATTACCAGGCCTGAAGCCTAAATTGCTGGTCCAATTTATTCAAAATTTGCTGTAGGTAGTTGGTGGACTAATATTTCAAACCATTTTTTATTGTCTATGATTTAATTAACCATAAAATGTGAGAGTTTCTGACAAAAATCTAAAATATTACTGTTTTGTCTTTTTATTTATAACTGTTTTGATGTTTTGAATAGCATTTTATACAAAAAAGTCACTAAAGCTAGTTATGAAATCTCCTCGGTGGCTATCCTGAGTGGAATCCGAAAAAAATGGATTTTCGTTTTTAAATTTCACATTCAAATTTGTCGGATATACCTATATTAATTTATTTGCAAATTTGTAAATTGTGAACGTTGCGGATTTATGACAGCTTTGTTTCTTGAAAAATATTTTGCATTATTCAATGATACAAAAATGATAGTCTCGCTTTCTTTAGTGTTTTGGTTTTGACCACGTAAGCAGGTATCTACGGAAAAGTTAGTCGGAGTCGTGTTGGACCGTTTATTTTCATAGAACCAGCGGAGCTAATATCGATTTCTACATAAACTCCACTGCGCGAAAGGAAAAAAATATCAGGTCGGGGAGCTCTTCGTGTTTGATAGTCGTAATAAGCGAATCCATGCAGTTATGTCCCGCACGGGAATAGAAACAGCGGGGAGAAAACACCTCAGACTCATGTACAATAACCAATAATCATAAATAAATAGCTGGAATATGGAGTCGAAATATGAGGGGATCAGAAAATCGATGCTTGCTTATAAATAGGCCACACCCTTTGACAGAGACAAGAGGTCTTAGGTGCGATGATGTAATTTTACATCAGTAAATTATTCTGTAACAAATCGCCACACGTCATGCTGTTAAGCAATTTTAATTTACCGATCACGCGGCCTCTGTTAGTTTGAATCTTAACAATCCCACTAATCATCAGCATTATTTATTTTCATCAAGCCTCCCTCTTGGAAAGCTCGAGAGATCGACCACTGGATATGTGACCTTTTAGTGGGGATTCATGTCAGTCGGGCCGATTGAACCGACTTGCAGGCGGTACGTTGCGGGCCTGTTACCTTATGCGGATGGTGTTTTTCTTCTTCTTCTTCCTTCTTCTTGCTCTTCTTCCCACCCTCTTCACTTTTCGTTTCCCATGTACCTACTGATCATCTTGCATTTTGACATATTTCAAAAACGATGCTTACTGTTTACATCCTGCTGATAAACGTTTGTATAAAACGTCCTATGAACGGCCAAAAACGTACTGCTGATAAAAAATTGCTGAAAACAAAGAACGAGATAAACGATTGAATGGATGGATTGTACCACCCCAGCCAGTAGTGCCACATAGCAAACCGAATATACCGACGCCACATTTTTAGGCTGAGAAGCACCTTGCTTAAAAGATAAAAAGGGAAATTAATCGACCGCCGCTAGAGCTGACTAGCAACTTAGAAACAATATAGGAAAGTAGAAGACTGATGATCTAGGGTTGTGAAGACAGTAAATGGTATCTAATGTCTTTGTATCAATGTTTCTCACATTCCGTCCATAATACTTAGAGTATTCTGGATATATCTGTCGTACCTTTTTTATGTTTTCTTGTACGTTAATCCACTTATCTATTCGTCTTCACTAGAAGCCGTATCCGTTTCAGCCATTTTATATATTTCTTGCACTGCTTTCGACATTTTGGTTTTGTATTGTGACTATTATTCTCATTCCCCTTTGGTTTTACCAATTTCGAATTTATATTTTATTTTTAAATAATGTTCACTATGACAAAAACCTATAGATTCTAACAACATTTTTAAATTTTCTATAAAATTCATAAATCACAACAAATAAAAAATGAAAGCAGAACATTCGATAATATTGTCGATGCTATTAATATTGTCTAAGAGATGTCTTGATTAGTTTTAGTTTAGAAAAAATCTTTCTCAGCTAGAAAACCGACCGCATTATTGCGTTGCCATCCCAATTTGCAACTGAAACCCTACATGTAGGTAAGCCGGGTTACTCTCGGCAGTAGCTGAGCCGCGAGTTAACGCGGCCATCACTCGGCGGATTAATGCCATGGGAGTGATTACCGGGTGACAGGTAGTAAATTCGACCATTACGTGATATGAGTTATGGGCAGACGTGTCCGCGCGCAAGACCTGCCCTTTGCAGCGGCCGCCGCCACTGCAAGCGCCCCACCTCTTACCTAATATTTATTATCTTCGCTCCTCGAGAAGCGCCGCTGCTCACTCGTGTACTAGTGCGAGTTTAATATTTTATGTGCTATTGATTTCGCGAAGTAGTGTCGATGGATGGGAGGAGAAATCATGTCGATTGGGGGGGGGGGGGGTACTAGATTTGCACCAAATGCCACTTCGACAGCGTCTGGTTTGCAGGAGTCAGTTTTACTTTTTTGTGATGTTAGCAGGGTTTGAAAAATGGAGCTTTTGGATATGATTACGAGAAAAGTATATTGTGATATAATGTGCAAATGAAAATAAAGCAGTATTACATAATTTCCTTTCAAAATATAACAAAGTTTTAAAATATAAAATCGGAAGGGAATTCCGATTTGGCCACAGGCAAAATGTAAGCAAAGAATCGAAAAGTTTCCTAATCACTCAGAATACGATGTAAACGATGTATGTGACAAAATCCGAGAAATTATCGGAAAATGAAAACTTTTCCACCAACAAAAAGTCGTACGCCACACAAAGTCACTGCACGAATTTATATATAAGGTAGTCTAAATGTAAATAAATACGAATATAATTTTTCCTATCCCCAAGAAATCTAGTAGTTTCGTGGAAAATGATGCAGTAATGCAATTCATACGAAAGAAACAAAAAATCGCTTAATGCGAACTCTCGTCGCCATACTGTGGGTCTGTTTAAATAAATAGAACGACGTATATTAAAAATTATTGTATCTAATATCGTATCATACAAACATTTTCAAGAATTGGTAAACGTTTATGAAAATAACATGACATTGAGCAATCTAAATATTATTATTATTTTATTTGGCAAAAACTTCTACCACAACGGCAATTGTGATATCGAGCCGAAATTTATTGCCTTTTACCTACCTCCTTATTTTACGAGGAAGAGACGGGCTTCATTAAACTAGAGATAAATAGCGACGACTGCTTTTTACCCAATGAAAGTGAAAATGTCGCAATTAAAACGGTGCGATCGATTAAGATGACAGGGAAAAATAGTAAAATTTTATGAAGGAGAAACATGATTCAGTAAACCGGGACTAAATAGTGGCCCAATGGGAGCGAAATTTACGGAGCGAACGACCTGAAAAAGGAAAATGTTTTCGTATCTGGAATATGACAAAGCGATGTTAAAAAAAACCTTATTTTACCGCTAACTTCACATTCTGTAAATATTCTTCCTGTAAATATGACGCCCTTCAAAATGTCAGTTTGATAGTTGTAAATGTGTCTCCTGCAAATATGACGCTTCCATAAATGTCGTCTGCAAATCTATCGCATGCAAATCTATAGGCTGCAAATGTGCCTGCTTGGAATCTGTGAGGCTCTGTCGGTTTGGTTGGTTGTGGTTGACGATGGCTTCGTTCTTCATGACTATATCATCTAGAATCTGAGTGTCTATCGTGTTTAATTCCAAAACAGTTTGTAATTTGTAATTAAATATGTTCTAGATATTCTAGACTGGTCATGTTTGCGACTATATTTTTTTAAATTTCGATGTTTCTTTCATTCATGTCTTCGATTGTCTGTGTTATCAGAGAGAATGATCAAATCGCCAGGTTTGGCAATTATCTTCATCAATATTTATATTGACACTTTTCTCAATGTCAGTGTAGTTGCTGCTATGTTTTTAAGACTGTGGTAAACAATTCTCGGGAAGAATGGGTCTTCTTGCCCTACTCATGTAAGCTGTGGTTTTTCTCCTTTCGCTAAATTTCTCATAGCCATTGTTTCATATAAGGACATACATTTCATTTGTGAATTCGATATAAGGTCACTGGCATCTCTTGATTAAGATAATAAAGGTCCTCTTTTTTATGTAGCTTGATTGATCAATGGAAAAAATGTTCTTCACACTCATCACCTTTCTTCGAATTCATTATTTTGTTATAAAGGGATTATTTTACTTATATTTCACACTGTGGACAACAACCTATGATGATTTATTTATTGAATATTTTTTGTTATTGTTTTGGGGTATTTAATACTTATACATGGAGTTCTAAACAGTACGACATTCTTTTGAAGATGTAACTTTGTACCTACATGAAATTGAACGAGATTTTTTTTGACTATATGAAATAATGAAAGCGACTTTCAACTGAATTTTTAGTTTTTTTTTCTTACTGCATGTTTTTTAAGTTGATCAATCTCAAAACTTTAGGGGGGTTAACATCTAAATACGATACTGAACGTAGTTATCGTTTCCCCTCTCAGTTTGATGCTATGTAGGGAAATCTATATCGTGGATAAATCAATGGATAGATCTATATCGTGTTCGTCCGACATGTGGCTATCAAATCGTTCTGTCACCATACACCGGACAACGCCGTGTTCATCCTGACGGCTATAAATATTTCCCGCGCTTTTGAAGCTTTCTTCATTTATTGGGGCGATGCTCGCGAGTCGCGAGCGCCTCTTTGTCACAATAACAATGCGAGATATCGCGCGCGCTCTCTCCGCGCATCTATTTCGAGATGGGCCCCGTATGAGCGCTATCCATTAGCGTTATTTTTTCTCATTCTCGAAATGTGACGACGTTTATAAATTTAAATCGCGCGTCTGGCCGTTTATTAAGGGTGTGAGAGTCAAACAATAGCCGTCGAGCGGCGGCGAGACTCGCAGCCCGCGCGATCCGCCTCATTAAATCACCGGCTTAAATGAGCATCTAGATAATCGTTTAATCGGTCAAAATAAATAATGATTTCCATGGGAAAAGCCGCCGATTATTAACTATTTTTCGTGTAAACAATGCGACATTACAGCGGCCACTTTGCGAAATTTAGGTGGCGCGTCTGACATTTTAGATAAACCCATCGTGAGAATTCGTTGTCTATGATGGCTCAGTATTCTCATTCGCCCCTTTAAGATTTCTAATAGAATATCTTATTATCAATAGTAAACTAACCACCGAGCTGCCTCTACATTAAATCACAGGGCCGCACTATGCACTCTCGCACGGGGAAACAGTCACGCGCGGATTTGTCATCTTTTATGGAATTAGTAATAAAACCGGCAAGATAAATTCATGTAACCCATTCATCATAGCTTCAAATGACGTCTGATGTTATAATCGAACTGGTAAGGATGAAAAATGGTATACATACATATATTTAAGATCCCTCTAACTCCCCACAATTTAAGCTGTCAGTACCACGTGGAATCGCCACCATTTAATTTTTTTTTTAATTTTCGACTGCATAGAAATGAAATTTATTTTCAAATTGAAAGTTTATTTAATTTAGAATAACATTGCGGAAATACATACCTGGTTAAGCATAAGAACTGAGCCCCTGCTTCACAGAGTCTATTAACTCAAATTTCGCGTAATTGCAAAAAGGGTCGCACGACATCCTGTGGATGGAGAAAAGTAGGACTGAAATGCTCGATTTTGTGTGGTTAGTGGTGATTGGAAATGTCTCGCCTCAATTGTGTGGTAGCGTTGCAAAGAATACCAAATAGAGGATTACCATGATGAAGATAATCTAAACAGTAGCAATATGGACGATGAAGAAGCTGCATCATCAGTGAAGCCAACAGAAGAGCACGATGAATGGGACAAATGAAGTAAACTTGAAAAAAGTAGCGAAGTCGACATGACTACATAGATTCACATAGATTCACAGAAGACATAACTACATAGATTCACAGAAGACATAACTACATAGATTCACAGAAGAGGGCTTATTTTATTGACATAATTAATGAGAACTTTTGTCTATAATTTAATAAACTTTAATGTTGAAAATAAATTTCAAACAGGGCTATATTTCCCAAGATGGTGGAGTTTTCTCATGATCCTGACAGCTCGTATTTTGGAAAGTGAAAGAGGTACTCTAAATAAGTATGTATACCGATTTGTACCGTTCTATTACGATACTATATGTTAAGATGATTGCCTTAAATCTAAAAACGCTTTAAATCTAATGCAACTCTGCATGGTTTCATTGTGTGGGCATCAGTGGGAATCGAGGCAATACAGATAGATGTTTGTGCCAATATCTATTAGTAATCCTTAGATTAGATTATATTATACTACCCCCACTAGAAGTTACCATGACCCGGTGCACCGATATACCAGGGGCATAATATGTGTAGAAGGATAAGAACACTTACAACATCAAAGGGGATTATAATAATAATCGACCGGTATTAAACAACCTACAGCCAATTCTGAAAGTCGCAATGAGTTAGGAAATAGGGTGAGGAAAAGCAGAGTAATGGTTTTCATCTGTTCTGTTACAACGTTCTATTCACGCGGTTTCACCATTTTATCGCCCATTTTTTTCATGTATTTGCCATTTTTTCATATTCCTACATGATTTAGTATTCCAAATATTGCTCCATGGAGCGTTACATAGTACCTGTTATACCTATTTTCAAATCTGTCGATGTCCTTATCGCTGCTGTCAAAGTGTCGTGTGATGACTTTTTCTCCTTCAACACTATATTAATAGCATAATAAATATTTTTGAAGCGTTTTCTCGTAAATGTCCTCTCACCGCAAATCATCGTCGGCACTATGATCTTGCGTTCCGCCAATCGTGTAGACTACCGAGCTAATAGTTTTTGGAATTCACTATTATTTCGATAATAAACCCACATAAAATCCATATATGAACACGATTTGTGAAAAGGCCTCAGTAGCTCTATGGATTTGCTGCAGACACCGGAAAGACCTGGGCGAAAATTATCCACTATAAGGCATATACTGCAAATTCACCCAGGTTGTCATAGATTAGTGGCATAAAATGGAGCAAAAGTGCTCAGAACTCTGCAAAGGCTGCAAATGCTGGCATGCTAATGAAAGGCGCAATGGGCACCTGGTCTTCAGCCGCAGTGGAAGTGCTACTGGATCAACTACACTTAAGGAAGGAACCATTCCTCATGCATTTCGATTCAAGAGAAGTAGAGGTAAATGACTAATGACACTGTTTGAGACAGGTTGATAGAATAAGATTTCACCAAATCCATTCAAGTGGTTATTCCGAACCACCACTTTTGGGACAAGGGACAAAACGTGTCACTGAACTGGTACAGGTCTCACACAATACAAAAAGGTCAAAAATATACTAGAAGATGGAATAGATGTAGTTTAATCGAAGTATAAATACGCCAAAACCATGAAAATTACACTGATCATCTTACACGCAGAAATGCATGCTATGGGAACTTGCGCCATCGAAATCAACTCAAGAGACTTGCACGGTGATAGAATACACGACACACAGATCTAATAGTCAAGCAGCTTTCAAAGCTCTGAACAGCTTATTTGGGAATGTCTAAATATCAATTCAATTAGCAAAAGAGAATAAAGTAACAGTGTGGATGCCAGGGCACAAAGGGGTGTAAGGTAATCAACGAAAACGCTGACAATTATTCAAAGAAAGGAGCTAATTTCATAGGTGCAGAATCATTATGTGGCATGACTAGGAGATAAACAGCCGAACCAATTAGATCCTGCGACAGAAGCACGAAGTGCAATAAGGCTATATAATAACCGGACTTTTCGCAGTCACTCTCGCTGCGAACCAGTCACATACGCGTGATATTGACGCTTCAGGAGGTATACAAACTCTTAGGATTCTCCTATAATATAAGGTGAATATGGATGACAGGATGCCATCTGTTTGTTTCTTCGTTCAGGAAAATAAAGGCGATGCAAAAATAAATATGTTATTCGGTAAGCGTAGGGTATATCAAATTATAGTACCTATATTGTAGGTAACACAAATAAAATGTTAGAATTTATGACAAGAATTAATGAGCCATTCAAAAGTCCATAGAGTATAATGCTGCTCCATAGAGTCTAATTCATTCGTGCGCTCCCATTTAGAATTTGGTTCGTTAATATGGAATCCTTATTTTGTAACATATTCTGATAGAATTGAATCTGTCCAAAATAATTTTTTGAGAATATTTGCTATCAGGTGTGGTCTTAAACATCAGCTCACAGACTATGAATCGAGGCTTCAGAAATTCGAAATTGTACAACTCAGTTAACCCCGACAACTGATCGATTTAGTATTACTTCACAGAATGATACATATGGTCGATGTTTGCTGTTTTCACAAGATTTCATTTAATGTTTTCCGAGAAATTTGACGACTCCAAACCTGCCGCTAGCAAACAACAATACAGGATATTCTAATATCATCCCTCGAATATATCGTCTCTATAACAATCTTCACAAGGACAATCGTATCGATACATTCAATAACAGCCTTCAGCAATTCAAACGAAATCTTCTAAAAATTTTAAAACAACAATCCATTTTTCTTTTTACTCCTTTAGTTTTAAAAATGTGTCTTTCTTTTTACTTTCTTCTCTTCTTTTTTCTGTATTTAATATTAAATAATAATTAAGACTTATTCTACCTATGTAAGCTTGTATATTCTTATTAT
>JAOPUG010000036.1:20781401-20792319 GCA_027564375.1 Micropterix facetella | reverse complement strand
TTTTATAAATCATATACACTTTTAATTATAAATACATATATATATTTAGTTTTCACAAACGGAACGGAACCACGGTTCGGTTACGGAACCAACCACTATTGTAAATAAACTGTTTTTTTTCTTCTTTTAAATCTACTTTTGTTATTTGGATATACCTCTACATGTTATCATTTTACGAAAGACAAATATTCTTTTAATGTCCAATACTTTTACTTATATTGCCAGACGAAACGGGTAGAATCCCAACTGCTTGAGCATTGCTTCGGGAAATTGACTGTCTATAGAACACAATGAGCAATGCTTGGTTAAGAAACGCTCCAGCACTCGACTAAAGATTCGGGTGTATGGATAGCTCACCTGCTGCGAGTTGTCTCCCCGATGGGTGCTAGGTCTTTAGCCGCATAATGTTTGGCCTTGTAAGATGACCTGACCAGACTTAGTACCTAAGTAACAGTCCAAGACTCGAAGTAAAAAAAATACTCTAGATTTCACACTAAAAACGAAAAAATAACACGAATCTGACGAATCCCCAGAATGTCCACTAATGACAGAAGTCGATCAAGAAATATTCGTTAATACTTCTGACATGGTCGGCAACACTCTAGGTATGGGAAAGTGATCTGCATTAACTATTCTTTCTATAATTGACTCTTTATCATTGTGAATTTTTATTCTGGATATTGGCGATTGACTATTATTATTATTACTAATTTCTTACTGTTTGTGTTTTTTTTATTATTACTTCGGCCCACCCAAAGGGGGGAACGAAATCTTAAAATCACGCGAAAAATGTAACGAAATTAAATCGTCCAAAAAGAGGAACTCCTATCAACTAGTTTATTTAAAACAAAACGCGTGCTACTTTTTATGTGATAAACTGGGCTTTTTCTATGTGCTATTCGAATGTTGAATCTTTGTTAGGATTTCATCAGGGTCCACTTTCCATGTCATGTAGAATAACTAGAAGAACATAACGTCTAACCAATTTCATTTGTCGTTTATAGTTAAAGTATTTCTGCGACTATCTGAAAAACCACAATATTAACTAAAACGGAATTAAGATTTTAAAAGTCTTCAAGCGGCTATGTACAGATAAGTGCCCTTCTAAGGTTAACTGTACCTTCACCGTTAAATTTGGTATCAATCAATTTGAGCGAGGTCGGTCATCAGCTTGATCCATAAAAAAAATGGTCGAGCATGATCGACGATCAACGGCTAGTACCACAATAAAGACGTTTTCATTATAAATACTCGAAAGTGCTTCGGCATTGTAAAATAGAGTAAAACGTTTCGGATGTCCTCCTTAGTGAAATATATGTAGCGACACCCTCCCACAAATCACTCATACTCCGCCTGCCTTGTCTGCCTTCAATCATCCGTCATTCTGGATTCACTTATTCCTCGGCAGTTAATGATACAGATATTATTGAGGCTCCGGCCACATCGATAACGAGATAATCAGCAGACGCTAGATCATTATCTGTTCCCCGAGAGAACGCATAGACGGAAGATACAAACATAGAGTTCGCCTGCTATGGCCGTCTATCGTCTCTATATACAAACCCAGCGAGAGACGGGAATCGATTGACGGCTTGCAAACATCTGTCACTCTAAATCCATTTCAACGACAGGGACGCATTCGTAAAAATATTTTGTTTCAAACTTGTTAATTAAGATCAGCTCAATGGAGTTAGACACAACAAGATAGTCGAAATACTCCAACAAGTGGTAATACTTGCATATCAAACTAATCCCAATGTAATCTCTACCGGTATCTAATCTTTACGGGTAAGAAACTAATCTCTACCGGTATCAAAGAGCGCACATCAAGGTAAGCCAGAATATTTCAGAGGAATTTCAATATGAAAATCAAACGAATAAAGCAAAGGAAATACTTTATTTCACAATGTTAATCATAGATAAGGAAATATAAATACTTTCCTAAACCGCATCCGTAATGTTGTTGGTTAAGGTATAATATTATATTTTATGTTCTCGTCTCAAATTCGGCCCTGACAAGGGCGCAACACGACTGACTCGGCGACCCCTCGACCATCCCGACATCCTCACAGCAACACGAGCTAATTGTCGCGGGGAGAAGTACTCAAAACAACCATGTCTGTCAGTCTGACGACAGTATAAAAGTTCACCTTGCCAGTACTCACTTACTTACCTTGTTTTAAATAGCGGTCAAATTTCTGCAGTCAAGGGATCGATCAGACATATCCAACTGATTTTACGATATCCATATATTATCGTGTATCTACTTAGACATTAGAAGACCTAAAGTAGAAAATATGATAGTACGCGCCAAATTGATTTAACGCTACTATCGATAAAATGAAACACGTCTCCCACTACCTATACATATGTTCAAATTGACCATACTAATTTTTAAGTACGACAATGTTTTTTTAATTAAAGTGTCCTAGATTTCTTTCGTATACAATCAAATTCGAAATTCAAACTTAGGAGGGGGAAAACAAAAGGGTTTGTCAAACTTCGGCCTATATGACTATTTTCTTGCATGCATGTATAATATTTAGGATGTTCAGGATATTCTAAAACCACTACCTGAACTGAGCACGCAAACCATAAGTGATTCATTGTGCCATTCCTGTAATTACCCCCTCAATGAATAGGAGTTACTCTTTACGAGGGGTTTACATGTTAAGTCAGAAATGAATCCCATGATGGCCCAAGTGTTCTTCCGCTTTACTTGCTCTGAGAGAACAGCTCTCCAAAAACTTTGTGTGGTTAATAGTGATCCGTTCGATGTGATGGATTGACCCCAGGCGACATGTACCTACCTCATTTTATGCGTCTCATAATGGCCAACAGTTTTATTTGTGCTGTTTCCACCATTCATTCCGTTTTAAGCTCTAAAAATGCGAAAAATCTTTATGGGGACCATTTGTATGGCAGGTATCTATCCCAACCACAGGTCGTACTAAAATCAACTGGGCTCTGCGCATTGACCATAACTATCGATTTAGCGAAAGAAAAAATTTAAATGGACCTAGTTTACTCCAGTTATCGTGCAAAGTAACATCCATACATCCAGACATCCACACATCCAGACAGAGAGCCACATTTTTTTGTTTAGATATACGAAAGGACATGTGAAATGCGGAGAAAAGTCTTTTTAGACGATTTAATTTTGTTAATTTTTTTGCGTGATTTCCTTCGTCTCGTCTTTGAATGGCCGAAGGAATTCAAATTTCTTTTTAAAAATTTAAAAAGTATATATATTCAAATAACTAAGCCATCCTATCTAGGCCTCGCCTGTACTAAGGTAGGCTTAAAGATATTTATGTAGTGTAGTTTAAGTAATTTACGGTATCATTTATTTATATACATACATAGTGAGTAGTGAATAAAAGTAATATCTTATATAAATTAGATATATATGTATAGGTACATATAATAGTACGTAATAATATGAAATTTAAGTATATACATACATATATTTCAGTGCTGCAGAAAAAACACTATTCATTTTGCTGAACAGTCAAGGAGCAATGTAAGAAAAGTTTTTCTGTGCAAAACTTCTTCCCCTTTTTGGGGTTAAGTGCTGCCTGTTTGCTGTTGCTTGTGTAATTTTGTGGCGTGCTGAATACATATCATGATTTTCATAATCATAATAGTATAGTATAATTACCTTGGCGTATATTTAACGCACGTTTAGCACTTTAGATTCATCGTACAAGGTCTCATAAGGAAACCGAAAGGGCTTTTTGTGAATTACTCTTAAAAGCGACTTTTGGGCCTTAATAGGATCATCTAATCATAATTAGATATCAAATATAAATTACCCTTTGTATGGTTGTTGTTATAATAAAAAACCAAGAGTACTTACACGAAAAAACAATCAAACGAACTTCTTAAGGTGACTTCTCTCAAACAGTAAAAAACTGACATTTTCAAGTCAAATTTAAGTTACTCCCGCGTGCATTTAAACAATGATAAAAATATGAGCCTTGTAGCATAATTTCCATATCTTTAGTACAATGAAGCAAAATTTCAATATTTTCAGTTTTTTTCTGAATTAAAAGAAATAAAAGCTGAAGTAATCACCTTTTTCTATTTTGCATTTTTTTGGAATCTACAGGGACAAACAACTTGAAACTGTATTGGTATGACGTGCCAAATAAATGATTAAAATGTGATGAAGCCATATTATAATTTTTTAATTTTTTTCAATATAATCATTCAAAAATCCAAAATATAAATTATTTGTCACTCACGATTTCAGAAGAATCGTAACTCCGCGCATAGTCTAACGGCGTATTGCGCCCCGCTGGTAATTCGCTTGGTATTTGTCGCCTGGAGTATATCCATCTGTTTAGACAACATTAACGAGAAGTCAGAACGTAATCCTATGAGCCAAAATTTGACAAACCCTTGGGTTTTGCCCCTGCCAAGTTTATTATTCTATATCTTCGCTGCCTATATTAAAATCGGTGCATTTGTCACTGTATTCACTCTGGCTATTATTGTATTCGGCTCTGCTATTATTGCTGTCGAACCACTATCCAATTTTCTGTTCTTCTTTAATAAAATCATCTATTTTCACTAATTGCGTACCAGATATAAAACTTTGTAAGTGTGAAAATTAAAAACGGATATTTTAATAAATCAGTAGTAAATGCCAAGGCTGATATTCTAATAGGATGCAAGTGCCGCTAAGAATGTCCTACCTGGGATAAAACAGCCACCTTAATATCAAATAAATATCAAGGAAATATCATCTAAGAAATAGTGAGGTACGGCCAAATTTTCTTATATTAATTTTCTTTTAAGCATAACAAACTGCGCAACTTTATTCAGTTAGGTTTCAAGTGTGTTATCCCTTTTTTTTTGTTTTGGCACTTACACTCCTCTTTATTTCGTGTATTCAATTGTATTGAAGGACGAATCAATAAATATAAAATTGACCAAGAAATGTAGTTACGGGTTAAATATTTTTTTTATATTTATTTTTATAAAAAACTTTTTTTTGCAAAATAGCATTAAAACGCCGTGATGGAGGGCGATATCCATGAAATATACATGTCCTTCCTCCCCCTGCTCTTTACGCTTGAACTAAAATTAACCCCGAAATCCATCCACGAGTCATTTTCGTGCTTCCCGTCGCGATGCACTCAAAGACCGCTCATTTTTGTTTAGCCGTCGCAGAAAGACTAATTGGTTCGAGGAAAGGCATGACATAAACACGATTTAATAAAGTCCCGTTGCGCACACTTTATGAATGGCATGAAATCAGTTCACACCTCTGCTAGGGAGCAGGCATCCAGCAAGAAAACAGACCTTAAACTGTTGTCGATGCACGCCTGAAATGTTGTAAACGTTTAATTAAGCAGTTTTATCGTTTTTTAGCGTTCAATAAAAGACTATCTCTTTATCGCCATTAGGTTCCGCTTCCTAAATTGGGATAATAATATAACTACCAAGTGAATTCTCGCTTAGTCAACGAAATATAGTTTGGCATAAGTACTTGTCGTTAAAATACAATAAAATAATCGGTGCCACCCAACACGTTAATTAAACACGTTTCATTTATTACAGAATGTATCTTCTACCTGCGTCAGAACTTTTTAAAAAGCACTGAGCTTCTGTCCGGCAATGATGGACCGCATGGTCTTAAACCTTAACGATCTTACAATATTTGCATCGGAGTAATTAGAAAATTGCTGTACAAATATTTATAAATACATATACTATTAATATAATTAAAACACTTCAAAATATGTCAAATATCAGTGGACTGTAACGCCCTCCTTTCTTGTTAATTTGTTTGTGGGTACTAATATTTCATGGCTAGGACGCTATAGGTGCCTGTTGAGAAGTGTGCCAGCTCCTTAAATAACGATTTCCTTATTTAAGGAGCTAAAATAATGGACAAACAAAGACATAGTTCCGACCAGACGTATAACCATACTCGATAATGCATGGGGCATAATAAAATAGATAATTCTGGCATGTAAACATCGCTGCCGACTTTACAAACCTGACAGGATTATACTCGCTGCATTTGTGCACTAAACTGTCTGTATTTACATACGTAGCATTATTGTAAAGCCACTGTGGTGCAGTGAGATGCGTCCTGCCAATACTATTGAATGCCACGATACCATTCGTACCGCAATGCCGTATAACCTTTAAAACCGTGAAAGCAATGTTTAGCACCATTACGATAACCTAATATTGTCAGGCAATCAGCACACTGCGATTTATGCAACTACGTAATACCAGTACTGTAATATCGTGTTCCCGAGTAAACCATTAAATGGTCCCTTCATTAGCGGACCTTCACCTTCATTCAACCAACCAGCCCACTAAGATCTAGGAATACTTTTTAGAACGATATATTGTTCACGTTCGATCGATCGACATCACGCTTCAAATAGACGAGCTCGCCTTTATTATCGCCCAACAAAACTACACTCATACATAGGAGTCGTGGTGTTTTATGAGTAAGCTGACTGTCAGCCGTCAGTTGTGTCTTGTAGCGCAAGAACCTAAGAGTTGCATTATAACTTATTGGAAATAAGCATAATACACCATTCTTTCTGACCCATTGGCAAACGACTTATACATTTCAGCTTGTAGTGACGCAATCAATAATAGCGCTTAGACGCGACAATATATTGAGGTCTAGTGTAATGGAATTACCGTAATATCATTGCTTAGAATTGCGTTATGTCTAATCGAAAAATGATTATATTTGTATTTCCAACGTAATCGAGGCGCAGCATATATGAAAATATTTAAGTGTATAAGTAATACAATTAGTCTGGCATTTTCCGTTTTACCATTGCGATTACTGGAAGGTTACCCTTTTCTTTATAAGTTACCGTACCTAAAATGTAAATATATATTCTAAAAACAAAAAGCAAACATATGTAATTTTTCAGAATTGTTTGGCGTATCTAGCAACTAACCCCTTCCATTGGACATAATCCAAAATTAAGTTTAATTTTAAATATGTTTAGACTCCGAGCATTCTGAATGCTTTCTGACAAGGCGTAGTATTTTTTTAGGGGCCTGAGATATGTTTTATTTGCTGGCCTTATGAAGATAAAATGTGTGATATGGAGTACGTTACAGAAAATACGCTATTGTTAGTTTATTTTTCTGTGAGAGAGGATACATATTTATTCTCCCAAAGAACATAGTCATTATTTTAAATACGGATGCTGTAGTTACATCCAAAAACTAATAATAACAAAAAAAGGTTTTCAGAAGGTATCTAAATGGTTTGGAGTTAAACACCTGAAGCACTGGGTCCTATGCTTTTATAACTGGTTCTAAAGCCGTTATACCACCGCTACCCCAACTGATCATACCTTGATTTAAAATGGAATGACATAAACAAAAGTATAATATTTTTAGCGAAGTTAAGTCCATAACTTCTCAATATCTTTGAAAATGTTTATTAGTATTCTGGCCCAGTATTCTACAATATCGCATTATTATATTTTAATTATTATATGCGCACACCATTTTAAATTGTGATTAATAAAAAACATCTAGATACGTTACTAATTTTACGCGTTCCACTACAATTGTTTGGCGTTTATTACCCTAAAGGTGCATTGTGATAACAATATTGTTTGATGGCTGAGGAACTGCTGTTTTACTAGAAGTTAACATTTTAGTCTTTTAGCGTTTGGTGAAATTAGTTGGTAATTTAGCAAAACCTTATAAATACCCATATTCAGCTTTTTCAAAGATTCCGACCACATTTTGCCCCTTAATAGCAAGGTTGTGTCATCAGCGACACATACTAAGTCTTTCCCCCCTGTTGACATGTTACAAAAGTTATTAATTTAGATCACAAAAACAATGGGCCATGGACACTGCCTTTTTTTCAAATACGCATTTTATACAGTAAGGAGCAATACAAATATAATCTCTAGATCATCATTTCCCAAACCAGTTTTGCCATTGCCCGGTTATTTTTATGCTTCACCTTCGTGATCTAGGGACTGTTCAGTCGTAGGTAATACTAATCACCACAGTTAACCATACTCTTTTACTGGCCGCTTTGGTTAAACTCAGCGAGCGGATGACGGAGAGGAATGGTGAGGGCGGGGCGAGGGGGCGAGTAAAATAAAAACCGCGGGATGATTCATCACTGGTCCTACAGGATACTTACCGCAGGGCGCTCAGCCCTGCGACGCCACACTAAGAAAGCCGGGTCAATGGACCCGGTTCACATGAAGCACCGCTTAAGGGCAATTGCATGGCTGTAGAAGTCACAAGCCTTAAACAAAGCCCTTTGACTGACTCATGACGATCACTCGTCAGTACAGCGTGTTAGCGCTAACGAAAACATCGCTCTCTCTCGCCGCCCGAATGACGTGCCCCGCCACTTGATCATTTACGTGTATGATTGGTTTAAACAAGAAGGAGACATGTTGCGACCTTCTATATTATTTTCGTGGAACGGTGCGGGGTCGCGATCCACCGTATGGAAAAAGTTGCTATAGATGGTTTCTCTTTATAACGTGATAATTCTTTTTTGCCATTTTGATTTAATTGTGAATTTATATGTTATTCCAATTTTTATGACTGACGGTTATCTCAATTTATGTATTTACGTGAATTCGTAATAATTGAATATTGATTCCTATTTTACGGAAATTTATAATCTATTTGGCTTTCCAATTCATGAATTCATCATATTTAAATTATTTAAAAACAGCATTTTCTCAGTGTACATAGGTACTAGGTATTTACAATAAACCCTCTAGTAAAAAACATATGTCGCAAGAAATAAAAACTTTATTTCAGAATAAAATCAATGAAATCGTACCAACCTTCCACTACCCCGCAAGTCATAGCGGCGAAATAGGGTGGCCATTAAATTCTATATTTGGATAATAAAATGGGATCGCAGCACTCCGCTGCCAACTGCTGCGGCAGGCAATCCCGTTGCCGAATCCCGCAGCGGCAGCTGTCATATGACAAAGCATAGGTATCTCGCCACGCGTAGGTCATAATTTAGGATCCGGGATCCGGGGAAGCCGCCCGTGTTTATCCCGGAGGGGTGAGGCAATGGGATTTTTGACACCTTAAATTTCGCGTTTCCTGGATTTGTTTGCGTTATGCCGGGTTAAATATAGATTTTTGACAATCCTCACCCGCGCGCGTATACGCGCATCCACGGCGGCAAAAACTAGCGCCGCACGTGCCCGCGCTCATGCAGGGACAGGCAGACATATGAATGCAGGCCCAGGATGTTGTAAATCAATGTTATGATATTTACGTTTAGTTAATTGTTGGCGTTGCGTATTTCGAGTGAGTTTTGCTGAAGGGTGTTGTAATGGTGGCTTGCTAGATTTACATTAAGGGCATTGGACCACCTAGCGCCAGAAGGCACAGCAAACATCTCTAATCGAAACCTATGTAAATTTTTGTACATGAAAACCTTAAACGATACGTATTTTGAA
Organism: Micropterix facetella; assembly: GCA_027564375.1. Taxonomy (NCBI): domain Eukaryota; kingdom Metazoa; phylum Arthropoda; class Insecta; order Lepidoptera; family Micropterigidae; genus Micropterix; species Micropterix facetella. The sequence continues at coordinate 20,782,861 of JAOPUG010000036.1, read as the reverse complement.
ACAAACAGATTTCGATGGTAACGTCCACAAGGTGGTGTTGTGATTAACTAACTGATCAAACGGTAAACACCCTCTTCAAGTGTATACCAAACACATTCCAAAACTGTCCATCACCTAGATTTAACCTTTTAATGCGAAAGGCAGATGTCTCTATTATAATAACGTGGGTTAATTATTCAAATATAGAGTGAACGAACGAAGGAGATCTCTACTAGTCCCTTCGCCGAGAGTATGAATTGCATCGGCTGACATAAGCAAAATTAAATTCCGATGATCAATAATAATTAAGGTTGTAAAACACGTGTTTTACATAGGCTATTACTCGACTACATCCACATGTTTGTAAGGCAGTATATCTGTCTTTTAGATCCAATCTTGTAACTTGATATTGACTCACTTCTACATATTTGATTGTATACGTAGGGATGTCAGTACAACATATTATATATTTAAAAAATGGTGTGTGTATATTTGCATATATGTATATTTTTTATTTATTTATTTAAGGAAATGCACAATATTAGTAACTGCAGTACATTATTACATTAGCACTATTACATATTCATTGCAAATAGTAGCAAAATAGAGAGCACCGCAGTCAAGTATAATCATTGAATCACCGCCGCCTAACTAGGCCTAGGCCCGTACTAAGGCAAGCTGTGCATGGTATTCAAAAAATATCAAAAAAGGGGTCATCAGATACTTTGTTGATGACAATTTACACGATTTTTCTTGAGATCTAATAATATTAAACTATGTAGCTACAAATTAAACTAGGTTTTAAAACGTGTCCGTAATAAAGTCCACGAATAATACTTAAAAATATCCACCCTAAATGCATAATAAAATAATTACTTAAATAATAAAATTTTAATAGCCAGGAGATAAAATTATACATAAATATGAATGTTACCAGGTAACATATAATTTTGAATATAATCAAATACAAAGAATAAAACTGAATAAAAATATTAAAAATAATACAAAAAAACAGTCTACATAAGAGGGTCAAATATTAGGTGTCATACATGTCGACCTTCATTAGTAAATCGCCTGTGACAACGTTTTTTAAATAGGTCTATGCTGCGTATGGTTTTTATAGATTTATCCAGTTCGTTGTATACCCTGGGGCATATACTCATCAGGCCTATACTCATTACAACTCTCAACTCATTAAAGAAATAGGATTTCAAACTTCAGCCATAGATCCTTTTTTATCATATTACGATGAAACTTGGCAAATAACATATAATCTTCTATTCTATATTGTTTTAACTCTAACTAAGGCCGTAATAAAAAAAACATATTTAAAACTTCAATTTTTAAAGAATATTTTGAGTTGTTGATTTTTGTAATTTGTATGTTCCTAATATCTTAGATATGTTACCTGGATTTAACCGCCCGCCCCGTGTTGGGGGGGGGGGGGTGGGGGGGTGGGGGGGTGTGTTGGGTGGGGGGGT
>JAOPUG010000036.1:20603807-20615231 GCA_027564375.1 Micropterix facetella | reverse complement strand
AAAACCTCAAAATTAATGATGAATATCAAAAGACTTTTTGATTTTTATAAGATTTTTATAAGATATTTTTATAAGATAAGATTTTTTGGCGTAAGTTGGGAAAAAGCCAACTGTATGTTCGCCACAAATGGAACGCCTTTTTTATAGGAACACAAACTGCAGCTTTTTTTTCCTTGGGAGGCATTTTCAAGTATCGGAGGACTTTCAGAACCACATGGCCACATCTCTTATTTTGTCTTTTATTATTCGAGGCATTGTTGTTCGAGCCAAATAAAATGAGAGGATCTGTTGTTTCTGACTGAACAGGCAGGCTGGTACTCTAGCTGTGCGAACGATATTTATCGCAGAGGTTCCGGAAGAAAGAATTCCTTTATGAGTTGCCCACACATGACGGTTTTTGCCTCGAATTTTAGGTTGAGTCAAGTTGAAAATATAATTGCAGGCTGATGAAGAATCTTCACGTGACTCACCGAGTGGAAACGTTTCTGAAAGCGACATTTCTTGTTGCCCTTCAATGTCTAAAGGTGGACTTACTTGTGTTTCTTCTGCGTCCGAGGATTCGTCGTGGAAATCACTTTCACTCTTCAACCAACAAACCGCCTTCATTCTTATTAGCAGAGAAAACATCATTTGTATTGACATCATCTTCATCATATAACCACAAATTACATTATATAATCAAAGATATAACGCACGAAGTATGTCGTCATCTGTAAGGATCGACCTCGCAGCCATTCTTCAACTTCAACGTAACAACTATAATAAAACAAAGCAAAAATCAACACAAAGTATACGTATAAAAGTACACATAAGCTAACCATTCGTCAAAATGACGATCATGCAGTAGTTTCTCAAAAACAAAATTACTTTACTGACTAAATACGACCACCATGCGACGCAGTCTAGCGGTTACTACGTTGGTGCGAAATCGCAAGTTTGTTGATGTGAGAGGGAGATATTTATTGGATGCTCGTCATTTTGATGAACGCTAGCTTTCTAGGGTTAAATCACTAGGTATATTATAAGATGCAGAACTCTATACAAACGGAAATACCAGGTTAGGTACATGTTTGTGCCGCCTATTCATGCTACTATCACTGTAATGTAAGGGAGGGGCGGGCAAGACGGATAGAGCAGGCAAGACGGATACACGAAATAATATGAGAACACAGGGCTCACAAATTTCCGTCACATTATTATCATTGCCTACACACCGACTAACTTCCCCGCTCAGTACCCGCCTCCCTTCCGCACGGGATGCTCGTTGTAGAAGACTGATTACATTTTGTGTTTCGAGCTTTCAATGTTTTAAAAGTAAGTAGGAGTAACTTTTTTTTTGTTTCCTTGTTAATTTAAATGTTTTTGATATTTTTCTGTTTGTTTCGTATTGAACATGCTTGCTTTAAATGGATTATATCGTTCAATGGTTTTACTTTATTTGATAAAAAAATGATCTCACTGTATGCGGGAGGGTAAGATGAATCATGTTATTTATGCTATATCCATCTTGCCACCTGATTAATAAAATTTAATTTAATGTATTGTTATGATTTACAGATGGTTTACAAGTAACCCTCGCTGAACCTATGAGCGAAGCAAGAAGTTCATCTAAGTCAAGTTTCTCTCAGATATGGTTTTCATTATGGCACGTCACATAGGCACTTTCAATCCAAATACTATTGAGATAAAAATGTGTAGATGTTATCCCATCTTTACCCCGGACGAAGAAAAGCTACTCGTGGAATACATTCAGAAAGTAGACTCTCTCTTTTACGGTTTGACGAGAGTAGAGTTCATGCAGCCAGCAGGAAAGTTTTCAAAATCCAGAAAAAAGGAAACAATATTTAAAAATGATGTGACTGGTAAATACTGGTTCAAAGGTTTTCAAAAAAGAAACCCAACGATTATTCTGCATTTTCCCGAGCCACCTTCTATATCAGGAATAAAAGGTTTCAACAAACCTCAGGTTAACCGCTATTACGATTTGTTAGAGGAACAATTGCTAAAGACTAACAATGAGCCAACCAGAGTCTGTAATATGAATGAAACCAGGGACAAGACTTCGACGACAAAGTCTCCAAAAATTCTTACTACACTAGGTAAAAGAAAAATCGGTATTGTATCTAGTCTGAAAAAGGTGGCTTACAACAGTGATATGTTGCTGCAATGCTGGAGGAGCCTTCATACCACCATTTTTTTTTCATTTTCAAAAGAAAAAAAATATGGCTCGGCTAATTGACGGATCTCCTCCTGGAGCACAAGCTACTGTAACAGACAGTGGCTGGATTAACGGCAAGAATTTTTATGACTGGTTACAATTTTTCGTGGAACAAGTGCAACTGTCGTAAGATAAAAAAGTCCTTTTATTACTCGATAACCATTAGTCGCATAAGAAGGTACCACACATCACTGGATCAGTGCATAAGTACTATCCAGAAGACTGGATAGAACAGTCAGGGTGCAAGAATTGGACTCATGATTTCTGCTCCTCCTATCTGATACTTTTGCAACCAGTGCGATGACTTATCTATCTTACCTGACTTCGTGATCCGTCTTACCCACCCTGATTAGGCAAGATGGATAGTTTTTACTTTTTTATTCTAAAAATTTCATAATTTCCTTTTTAATTTTACCTGATCTCTATGTTGCAAATGGTACAATACTATGTAAACGATTGTTTTAGATGTGTTCAAAGCTTAATAGAATAATTAATTATATTTACATTAGTTTGTTATTATCATATCCATCTTGTCCACCCTTCCCGTAAGCTTTTAAGATGTAGAATTCCATAAAAGAAAAAATGATGTAATTTTCGATGTCGATAATTTTTATACCAAAAAAATGGGCAGTCCCCATGCGCTAGTTTGTATGTAATGAAAAATAACTAAAAAAACAACTAAAACGACATTTCTATATTAATTTTAAATTATTTTATACATTCGAAAAAAACTAAATTACAGTGAACATTGCAACCTGCCACTTCAGATTGTGGAGCAGAAATCCTAGCAGCCCAAATGACAATCCAGCTAGTCACCGCATGGTTTTGATATGTGAGTCCACAGCCAATCTTCACTCAGAGATCAATAATTTCATTTTCTCGTCAAAGTAGACTCCCCGCGAAGGTGTAGTCGTGAATGAATGGGGCGTCCAACCTGCTGAATGTCAGGTTATAAGAAATAATCTACAGCTTTCAAGTGAATCCATATATCTATTGTAAATTGTTTAACGGCAAGTTTCTTCCCCATCTGCTGCTTTTCCATCTGCTTTCCGTACGTATGGTGGTGAAACTTTCATACAATACCTGTTTCTCCCGTTGGATAGTTGATATTATAACCAACTGATATAGTTACGATAGTGTAAATAGAACTACCAGTGAGGCAATGTCTTTATCTATCAAAATGTCCCTGTCGAGTCAGGGTTGTTGCTTTACTACTACAGCTTCGATGGCGTATACAATTCGCTAGCTCACCATTTCACTAGACACAAAACGGCACTGCAGTCTGTTTTCCCAAAGGTCTTCACAGAGGACTCATCCTCATTTGACCCTCTCCCATCGGGCTTTCGTTTTGAAGGACCAACCACCTCTCTGAAGTTTGGCTTGTTTTGCCTTCTTCGGGGTGGACCTTCGGAGCTATTCTTGAGCGTTCCTTTGGTGAATCTTCCTCTGACAGCGTGCGTTTGGTCGCCCTTTGGTCATCAGGTTTAGGAGTGCACTGCGGGATCCGGCTTTTAATTTCGCTCCAGGGCATGAGGCATTTTACAAAGGATTCTTCAGCACGTCGTTTGCCACCCTCAGCTTTTTGTATCGACTGCGAGCAGTAACGGACAACTTTGTCCTGTGCTTGTCCTTGCATGTCTCATTATCGAGGCCCTTCACCTTGGGCATGTTAGAGTTGCTTCCGTCTCCGTCTGCACCTGGGCTCGTCCCTGCAACAGCTGTGTTTGGGCCATCTGCACCTGGTCTCATCCCTGCAACAGCTGATATATGTTCGGGCCGTCTGCACCTGGGCTCGTTCCTGCAACAGCTGAGATGTGTTCGGGCCGTCTGCACCTGGGCTCGTCCCTACAACAGCCGAGATGTGTTTTAGCCGAAGGTGGCCTTGGGTCCTGCTCCCTGGCTCCAAAATCTTTTCTACCTGGACAGAAAGTCAGAGTCAGGATTTAGAAGAGATTATAGACAGAGCCTGGTGTCGGTCAAAGGGCACTGAATACTAATCGCCCATGTTTCAGAGAGCCTGAGGCTGAGCTCCCCCAGTCATGCAGCCCTCGGCACGGTACAGATCACACTTTGGCTTGGGGAAGGTCTCTTCGCCTCCGATCAGCAACTCCTAGGATCTCTCCCTGTTGTTGCAACACCGGAGTTTCCAGGATGCACCGACATGTTACCTCTTTCCCATCTTAGCGTGGGACACTCCGTCTAGGTCAGAGGGTCGTGCACGCGAGGAGGTAGACTTTCATCGCATCCCCTAGATTTTTTTTCTATTTGTTGATCCCCAATACTGATGAAGAAAAGAAAATCACCTTCATGGTCTAGAAAGTAATTTAAACACAACCTGTGAAAAAGTGATCCAATAATTCAAGATAACTTACCTGGAAATTCATTACTAAATATTGATATTAAACAGCCTGGCTCATCTGGAATAATAGTAAAAGCTTTCTCGTAACCTACCTTTAGGTAAAAAGAAACAATTTTTGGCGCGATGGAAAGTCAAATACTTCCAAATGGAAAAATAACAAGACAATTTTAATTTGCACAACTATCTATAGGTACCTTAATAAATATGGAATCGGAATGCTAGCAACAATTTTACAACCATTAAATTGCAAATGTAAATGTCATTTTAAATGCACTGACTTGCTGAAGAGGAAAGACTATACATTTGCAAAGATTTCTGAATAAAAACATATGTTCAAGAAAAAAAGTTCACATTGAACTATGTTAAAATCAATGTTTAGATAAAAGTTTAAATAAAACATGCTTAAATCTGGAAGTTGCCTTTATATCTGTAATATTGGACTTTAAAGTATTTTACAAATTTCTTCGAGCAATGCAAGTTCACTTTATTATTCACGGAAGATGAGTGCATAAATTTACCATCTTAAGAGACAAAGAAACAACCGAGGGATAGTGCACGCTATGGAGTAAAATCAACAGGAACAGTGACAGCAATGAAATCGCATCTTCTATAATGGCATGGTCATTTAGCTATCTTTAACCGTCGAAGAGGTTGTGCAGAACAGAAATCAATTTTAGACTGTATTTTTGTTTTGTACAAAAAGCGATCACATATAATGCATTGTACAAAAATATCTGGAAAATGGATACTAAGAAACGGAAGTAGACAGCATAGCACGCATTGCGCTATTGAAAATTGGAAGACGTTCATTTCCGCATATTGAATGATTAATTGGAACAATATTACATTGTGAGTTAGCTCTGCAAGAAATAACCAAACATCGGAACATTACAAAGTATAAAAACGATATTTCGTATGCTAAACTTAAAAGTTTTGGGTGAAAAGTTAATGTTTTATAGAAGCTGCGGGCAAAAAGTTCTTAGAAGCCGCAAGTGAGCCTATTGAATCCTAAAAACGTTTCTCCGAAATTATTAAAAGTATTACGAATTAACCCGAGGCATATGGAAAGTCATTGCCAATTTTTATTAGCAAAAAGAAAGACTCGATAACACTGTTCGATAAGGGAATCGTTCCAAATGAATTGCATGCGTGGTATAATTTTTTTCCTGAATCGGGAACTAAAAAAAGGGGCCGCGGTGAGCCGAATATTGTAGAAATTTGTCGCACAGAAAATGAAAAAAAATAATTGATTTGCTGTAAAATAGGTAATAATTTAAGACTCAAGAATACAACTATGTACACTCCACAATTTATTTAATTTCATTACTTCGTGTTTGGTTTTTCACATCATTGACTTTTTGAATTTTATGACTAACTTACCCGTACTTCAAAATTATTTGTGTGAAGACATTAAAAAGAATATTTCTTCCATAACTGCCTAACATTGAACAAATTCATTATGCGAAAAATCACAAACCTTTTTTATTTTTTTTAATAAATGAATCCTTCTAAAAATATTTTTACCTTCAAAATTATGTTAAGCGAAGATATTTCGATTAAAACAAATAATTTCTCAAAACGTTTATATTTCAACTTAATAACAGAGATTCAATACCACCAAAAGTCAAGAAGTGGAAAGTATGAAATTGTTAGTTCATCACATTTCGCTCGACGATGACAATATTTGAGACCGCTGCTCAAATATTGGATAAATAATTTGGAGCCCCTTTTCTGCATGTCTAAAAATATCCTTAAGAAGGTACAAAGAAGAGTGACTCGTACGCTGAGCGAAATGAAACAACTGAGCTACGAGGAAATGCTAACAATCATCAGACTGCACTCGCTCAAAGCGAGACAGGACAGAGGTGACCCGATACAAACATTCAAGATATATACAGGATGAACTGCAAAACTCACCTCCAAGGACATTCTTTGATGCTCGCAAACGCCTCCTTCAAAAGCAACCTTTTGAAGCAATTCAATGATAAATATAAATAGTCAGCAAAACACAGATTTTGGCTTATCGGCTTAAGCTGCCTGCCTGATAGCTAATAATAATAAGAATAAAACACGAATGGGTGTCGTAATGTCAGGAAAATAAAAGAAAATACGTTGAAATAGTTTTGTTTAAATATTTATATGCAGAGCGGGAACAGAATGTTAGCTTAAATCGCTTTAAAAATAGCATTTCATAAGAAACAGGGACTGCCGATCCCCGTTTTATTCAATCGAGATGATGACTTATTACGTACTAAAAGTTAATAACGCTCGCGAGCTTCTTGACTCGGTTGAGTAAGAGATCTCCTTCCTTGATGGTCGCTTGATAGAGGGCATTTCTATCCGAGTCACCGTTGCCCGCAGCCATTGCGCCCGAAGCGTTGCTGAAACCTGTGCCGGTAACGACACATCCACCAACGGCGTCGATACGGCACTGAAGCCTGCCGGCCGCGGTAAATCTGAAAATTTACAAAAAAAAACATCACTTTTATTGGTTTTATCGTCTAGTTATGATGTTTGCTCATACACTGATCGATGTTATATACTTGAAATCGCTAAATATTTCTAGCAATAGTGATTAAAAATATCTATTCGAGAAGATACGAGATATGTCTGAAAAGTTCTGATAAGTCGATATAACGAAATGGAGTAATTCAATGATTAATTATTTATTTTTTATCTTTCAATATAATATCCCTGAACTCCCAGTTTATTTCTTTATTGTGCAATATCATCACATTACGGAATTACTACATCAATACACGAAGCAGTTGAGATTTGTCAACTGCTACGGGCGAACCCGGCCACCCCAGAGCGTTTCAACGATCCGTTCGTTATATCACCCCAGAGTGAAACACGGAGGCTTAAAGGACGAAGACAAATCTACGTACCGAGCTCCACCTTAGCCCGTAAGAGTCCAACGCTTACCGCAAGGCGCTGGGCTTACTCCCAGATTTGGTCAAATTTATCCGACCTCCTGTTTGGTCGTGGGCTCGAAGTCACTTGCACAACTCGACGGCATTCCGTCACTCGGAAATATTGCAAACCCTCGGCGAATATCACCCTAGATGGGGTGGCCATCAGGTCATTTCTAAGGGTAGGCAACGTCAGATCAAGACCTAGCCCCGCGCATTAAGAAGCATTACGCAACTAGACTGCCCCGACTATTCGTCAGTTGAGCAAGGCCGGAAAACCGACAAACACATTAACCGTCCAGGGCCGCCAGAGGTGTTACCCCAAGTCCGACCGCAAAGCGGGTTTCACCAGATTAGTCCCTCTTCGAGGAGGCTGTCGGATAGGAGCTGAGCCGTGAGTCGGGCCGACCGGGTGTACAAGATGGTCATATTGCCCAAGCTGAACATGCCCCATTAGACCCCCATTAGGCCCCCAATACACAAGACAGGTATGTACCTAAAAAATACAATAGTGCCGATCTCATTCTGAAATGAATAAGTAGCGCAAGGTCAATACTTTGAAGAGATGTGGACTTGCAATCAAAAAAATATCTAGGTCTGAAGCTGTCAAACATAGCGCAATAATATACCGCAAGGCCAGACTCCACCGATTTAGGTTCGATCACGAGGACCGCAAATAGATTATGTGGCCGAGCTCGATTATAATTTTTCGGAACGAAAAGACAGACTTTTGCTAACATGCTAGGGTTATCAACTCTACCGCGGATCAACTTAAAAATATAGGCCATAGTGAGCATTTCTCTGTGCAATTTAAGATAATTATAGCCCATCATGCCTAGCAAAAAAATAGTACCGTACTGTTTAAAGTATACAAATCGTAAGCAATATTTTTATATAGACGTATAGATCTATAAATCATCAGGCGGATTCTATATAACTGCTTCGTTTCTAATCTACTTCTCACAACTGGATTATATAATGTGTTACCGCTGATGATGTAGGAAATAAATTGAAAAATATGTAGTGCAATTTAAAAGTAAATACGAACAGAGCTGCTATAGAATTCACCAACCGGAATATGGACCATTATAATACTATTATTACAGTTCTGGGGGGTGAGCAGTGGACTCCGGACCAACGACCGGATGTGGTAAGTTTAGGAGATGCGGAAATTGCAGTTTTAGATATTTTTTTTAGGAAGTAGTTTATTATTTTTCTAGAGACCAAGATCCTTAAAGAGGTGAAACAGAAATTTGGCTGAGGGACCATGAGCGCTAACTTCCAGCGCGTGAAGCTGAACAGCGAAGCCGTTCTGGGTGAGGGCACTTGCCAGATCATGGTATTTATTTAATTTGTACTCGTGGTCTTTTGGGATATTTGATTCCTGCCGAACAGTTAGTTCTAGAAGAATGGCCATCTTCCGAGATAGGGCGTAAAGAGTTATATCTGGACAGAGGGCTGTGCATTTGAGACTTTCAGGGAAATAATACTGGTTAGAGACCGAATCGACCTCCAGAATCTAATCTGCCTTTGAGCCATTCCGCACAAACTGTAATGGGGGTTTGGAGGGTACTGTCAGGACCCTTGTTGTTACGAGCCACTGAGATGCTAATTACCTTGTGAATAACAGCAAGGACTCTGTCATGGCGGTAAGTATACCGTCCTCGATCCAGTTAAAATATGTCTAATTGTTACAAAGGAGACACGAACTATCCTCAACAAGCAATGTCACTGGGTTCTGGAAATGTGTGCTGAAAGATATTTAAATCAATTGCCAACATCTCTGGTGTCTAGTCATACAACATTACCTTCTAGTGCATTGGAGGGGGAAGAATGCAAAAGTCCCCAACTGTTGTCCAATCATTCTGGCATTGAAGGCCAACAGCATGAGCCATAATGATGCTGTCTTATTCATCCAAATAATATTTTAAATTCCTCAGCAGTAAAATCACCCATCAGGGTACCTCTCTGCTGATCATGTAATACAGCATTTCAGTAGCTACCTGGCAAAAATAGATGCCTTGCTAATTTCTGGCTGTCGATAGGCTTGGATCTATGACAACTACCTAACTTCTCATTTGTCAAGGCCCTTTCTCATTTATGATTCAACAAAACCCTCCAAACGGTTCCATTTAGTTTGGGCTATATGGCCTCTTGTTACCTGGCCGGCTCAAGTTGCGGGGCAGCTCTTATCCGGAATCCTCCTCGAAGAGGGACCAACGTGATAAAACCGCTGTGCGGCAGATCTGAGGACGGAACCTCGGACACAGCTGGACGGCTGACGCACGGGGCAGGTATACCGGCCGTGTTGCCAATTGACTGAGAGCCGGAGGGGTCTGGGAATCTATGTTCCCTAAGACACAGGGGTAGGTGTCGACCTATCATTTCTATCCTTAGAAACGACCCGATGGCCACCATATCTCAAGTGGCGTTCCGAGTAAAGGATGCCACGGGTCCGACATATTTCTGAGTTATGGAATAACGCATTATTACGGTAGGTAGAGGTTGCACAAGCAACTTCGAGCCTGGTACCAAACGGGTGGATGGAGAAATCCGTCTAAACTTGGTAGCTAGGGAATGAGGCCGGCCCGCTGGGTTTGGCTTTGCTTGCCTAGTGCCTCGTTAATATGGCGTTGGTTTCTAGCAGATATGTAGATTGTCTTTGTCCTTATGTCTCTGTGTTTCATCTCGGGGTGATATAACGACAAGATCGTTGAAACGCTCCAGGGTGGCCGGATTCACCCATAGTAGTTGACAATCTCAACTGTCCCGTCTGGATGCGCCGGTAACAGATAGTTTAAAATCTTGGTTGTACTTAGCCAAACCGGCTGACCCCTCGACTCTCTTCAGGTCCAAACACATTTTTGGGCTAGCTCTAAAATTGCCTTTCTGCTTTATAATAATATGCTAACTGAAATATTTTGTAGTGGTATAAAAAGAGGTTAAACTGACTTATACCACTATAGTTCTCATGGGATCGTCTTTTGGTTATATTTGCATGGTCGTACCTACTCATAATGTTCCAGGACAAACAAGCGTACCCCGAAGATGGAGGATGTGTGGATAAATAAAATAAAAAAACATTCTGGCTTACTTAGAAATTTCATCTTCGATAAATTCTCGTGTGACACCAAACGTCTCAGCGATATTGTTCAGACTGAGACTCCTGTAGGCTCTCAATAGTTGAATGTACGCCTTGATACGCATTTCCCTCACGTAGTGGTGGTAGTGCGGGTAAAACACCGGATCTGTGCAAATTTGGGTTTCCACCTGAATGAATAAAATGAAAATAAATACAAACTGATCTGCGATGGAACTCACCAACCAAGATCAGACTCAGACTCTACCAATGTCCTGATACACTTCCAGAATAAATCTGTCTATAGCCGTAAAGTGCAAAGTAGTCAGAGGTTTGCTTTTGAAATGACACTGTACAGAACTATTATACATAATTGGAAGATTTTTTGTTTCGGTTTATATCTATTCCCAAAATAAACCAATCTTAGAAGTACCACCACGAGAAGTTAAGAGCACGCAGCATCGTTTGCTATACTACTCTTTTCATTACAAAAATGTCAAATTAAGCAATCGGTGTGTATACTCACCCATGCCAAACTCTTCATGAAATCGGCATAGCGGCATTCGTGCAGTGACTCAACAAATTCTCGTAATTCCGGGAATCGGCATCGGAGAGCCTGGACTGCAGCTCCTTGTCTGCGGAGAGTCGCTTGTAAAGCGTGGCGCTCCAGAGCCAACGCGCATGCCAGAACGCAATATTGCACAATAGTACCTATAGAATACCAAATAATATACTTAGGTAATACAGCAAGTATATAACTACAAGATAGACAAAAATGCTGAAAGGAGTTGCAATTTCAATTTTAATAAAATAGAAAATGCCTTTTTTTTTAAAAAACCAAATTTTTTGAAAAAAA
>JAOPUG010000036.1:20483851-20494992 GCA_027564375.1 Micropterix facetella | reverse complement strand
AACCTATAAAACAATGCAGCAACGACTCCGTATTATGTAAAGAATTTACATAAAAGCACAAATTTCCACAAACAGCTTTTTACAAAGCTATAAAGTCGCAACCATACCTACTTTAGCAAATGTAACGTCAACAAATGTCGAATACGAAAATATTTTCCAATCTTCGCACTCATTTTATTTTACGCGAAAATTTTAGAAAAATATGTTATTTTATTGATATGTTATTTGTAAAATCACAATATAAACAAGACTTGGCCACTTAGGTGGCCGAAGTAACTCCTAAAGCCATTTTGTCTCTTTTTATCAATATAGTTTTCCGCCTATTACTCAAAATTGAATTTATTAAATACCATACGTATTAAGTACGAGTTATATTGCATGGTGCTCGTATAATATCTGCTGAGCAAATTCCAATATTCTACGCACAGAGGCGTTATACAATGAATATAGCACATTAACGTTACCGAAAGACTTGAACGTTCTCAGAACAAATTCATTCGCTCTATATGATTTATTCACAATATGTTCATTGTGCTTGTTAAAGAAAAGTTTCTATTGAGAACTACATCATCTCGCATTACGATCTTCTCATCTATATCCGTCCATTCTTTGTCAACACTGTACCATATCTTTTCGCACGAATTTAGCTGCGTTTAAAGTTTCTTTTTTTGATACACAGTATTGTGAGAGGCGATCCAGATTCACTTGTGACTACAATCGGATAAACTTTCGACTGAGAAGTAGACTTTTAGTTCATCAGGATAAAGGACGCAATGTGAATCCTGAAAACAACTCCCGATATCATAAATAAACATATTGAATATAAGTAGTCCTAAGTGGGAGCCCTGGGTTACACTAGAAGGTACATGCCTGTACTCAAAACGACTCTGTCTACCATTACTAAGGTAAGAAGATGCAGTAACCAGCGAAAAAACCCGAAAACTTACAAAATCCTATATGCATTTCTACATGCTTCACTTTCGCTCAAGTTTCCTTTAATGAAAATACTCTCTGCTTTGTGAAGCATTAAGTCGAAAACTTCGATGCCTGTAAACAGGTCATATATATTTACCATCCACGACGTAAAGTTACCAAAGCCCAGCAAATATTGCATCAAGTTGTATAGTTACGTAAAGTTCACATTCGCGCTCAAGTTCTTCGTTTCATTCCAAGTGAATATTGTGTTCACACTGACGAGACAGCCGAGGGAAGAAAACAAATTGCGGAGGGAAATAAACAATAAAAATAAAATACAACTGTAATTTCATTTTTAAGGTAGTACAGCGTCAGCTTGAATTTTAATCACGTATTGTGAGAGCAGTCAGTGGCGGAGCTACGTTGGGTTGCAACCCCCAAACCTACAAAAAAATGTGAGATCTTATTTTTAATTAACATACTCTTATTAAAATCTAGCAAAAATTTAAACGTTTTTTTTATTTGTTGAAAAAAATCAAATTACCAAATTAAAAAAATCAAAACTTAATGTGCCTCGAACAACTACTATTTTTTAAAAATTGTGCACCCTTATGATGAACGCGGCTGGGAGTAAATAAACATTTAATTAGACATCCCATCTTCAACCCTTTATTCAGAAAATCAAGATCTATTCCCCACAAAAGCGCAATTTCCAATTTAACTTTCTTAAGAGTTGTTGAGCTAGCTGTCTGCATCTTTAAGTTCAATAGACTTCGACTGGAGGTATTTATTGGGCGGTGTTAACATAGAAAATATTTTTGAAAATATAATAATCAAACAAATGAATTTATTTTCAGATTGGACTTTAAGACCACGCTCTTCTGTGGCTTCAAGGTTGTTTTTTTGTGCGAAGGAAATTTGTTAGTGATTTTACTACGTCTTTATTAGTGTAATGCTGTCAATGTATCGTTTCTCGAAATCTGTCTTGTTGGGCGGAATATCTTTATCACTTATGCTGGGGCCACACTTGCCGTCAACGTCAATGGCCATTATCGCGATAAAACCGCCGTTAATTTTTCCTCTAATATACGCGATAAACTTAGACGCCACACTTCAACAGTCAACGTCAATGACCATTACCGCCATAAAAAATGGCGATAAATGTTCCACAAATCAAGATGGATGCATAAGCTGCCAATTTTGAAATATTAATTTGTGTTATCACAGCTGGTCCAAGAAAAAACCAAGACAAAGAATTATTTCAATTGTTGCTGGAAACAACTACATTTCTTTTATTCGACGTCATGCATCATTTTGGGAAGCACGATTTTTGTAACTTTTATGTCGCAGATACCATAAACATTGTAAAAGTATATCCAGTTTAAAGTATATCCAGAAACTCAATCAATCTTTCATTTGTCCACTAGCTTATAGCCATAGAATATGCAGGCGCGGTTATCGTAGACCAATAGTTGTTCTATCCGGGAATCAAATACGTGTGTTCCCGTCAGCGTTCACAGTGCACAATGACAAACGAAGGTGTGGCCACTACAAGCATATATTATCGCTATAAATCTCTTTGGGCCTCCCACATTCCCGCGCGATTCACGAAGCGAAGAATACGCGAAACGGTTCTACACTCATGTTTTGCGGGTGGATTGCGGCTTCGAACGCGATTCGCGCGGGAATGTGGAGAGGCCTCTGCCAAAAAATACCGCCATCCGAGCTATCGCCTAACGCCAAAAGGCATTGTGAATGTCGTTGAAAGAATATCGCGTTAAGTCGTGGCTACACCTATGTTTAATGTCCATTAATGCGATAATCAACAGCATTTACCGTTAGTGTGGCCCCAGCATGAGTGAAAGAAGGAGCGTTGACTGTGGTGTCAAAGGAAGCACAGACTACAGTATAGTTACGTCTCGTGCATCTCGTGAACATTGTTCACATTGTTCACCAGCACATTTCTAAAATAGGCTGTAATGTTTAAAATCTACTTTGGTAGAGTGATGCCCTTACTAAGGTAGATTTTTATGCTTTATTTTTAAATTCTATACGCATTATTTTTATTTTTATTCACTTCAAATTGTTTACTAATTGTTATTTTTAGGTGGTGAGTATAACATAATATAAAATTGCAATAAATTCGTAAATTATATTAAATTCACTGAGGGCAGTAATAACATGTAATTGTGGTTTTCTACACAATGACCACTTTGATAATTTCGGTTTGAGTTGTAATTCCAAATTAAAATAAATTTTAATGCGAAGCCATGCTTTTCCTTTTTCAAAATATTTCGTCGTCTTTCTGTCGTTTATAATGTTAGGATTGAAAAAATTAAAAAAAGTTTAACATTTGCGTTATTTTCGAAGATGAGGTCCTGTGTTCTTTTCATTTTACATTTCATTATATTGCTGTCTGACACAACAGTTAACTCAAATTAGTACTAACAAAAGTGTAAACAATGGTGAACTGCAAACTATATTATACAATCGATCCTGGCCAATCGGCCTTCGTACCTGCTTCTGCATGACAACGTGCGACCACCCAATTCACAGCATGCAATCGCGAAGTCGCAGGAGTAACGTCGGGAGACTCTTCGTCACCCATTTTACTCGCCAGACTTTGCTCCAATAAATGCAACTTTTTTCAGAATTCTGATAACGTTTTACATGGAGAAAAATCAAATACTAAAAAGCAGTGAAAAACGTCTTCATGGCATTCATTTATTCCAATCCACGAGGATAAATATTGTATTAATTAAAGCAAACAATATAGAAAACAATAATGTAAGGCCGTCACAAAGATAATCTTAGCGGTGAGTTTGGTACTCAATATAATTTAGAGGAATTAACCAACTATCATTAAAATGGCATGACTGTATAAAAAGATAAATGGTTTTATTAAAGAAAACTATTAAAAACACAATAATAATAGGCCGAAATGAAGATAATCTTAGTAGTTAGTTTAATCTCAATATAATTTAGAATATCAAATAAGTGATTAGCTCAATTCGTGTTCAATGTAAAGTATTAAAAACTTAAAGATATTTTCTAGAAATGATTTGAAATGCGATGGTGAGTGTACGAACTGCTCAGAGAATATAAAATAAACCTGCTGCTATTTATTCCGCTGCGGAACAAAAGGCGAGAGCAAAAGTCGCGGCAAAATTGTCAACGTTTCGCTTAAGGCACAGTTTTATCGCTTTCGGAAAAGATGTGACCCGACAGGTTGGCCGGAACTCTGCATCATGGTATTTATTTTAGCCCTAAGAATTCCTAAACATTTGGAATTTATGCCGGAATATTTGACTTTTTATTTCTTTGAAAAAATTTGTGCAATAAAAAAAATCGAGTCAACATAGATAACTCCCCGTTAAAATAGGTAATAATTTCGGGAGCATTAAAATATTAACATTTATTTTGTAATGCTTTATATATTTGGTATCACTTGTCGATGATTTTATGTCAATGATACCAATGATTTGTTAATGTTTGGGTTTACGATATCCTTGAACAAAAAAAGTTGACAGGTTGAATATTTCAAAGATTGGCTTTTCATAAAAACATACATTTTTTGGAGACCATCAAAATTTTTTGAATGAAAAATGTGTCCTTCTATGACCTCAAAATATTTTATTAAGCATTATGGAAAATCGAAAATTTGGTTTTCATTATTAAATCAATAATTAATTGAATATGTAGATTTTTCAATGTCGTTTTCAATCGAATGATTCATTAAAAAACAATATGGCAGAGAATAATCTAGCAAAACGTAAACCAGTCACCTATCATACTTGTCATACCATGGCATATCAAACTGGGAACGATCAACCAATGTAGCTAACGAATTTATTCTTTAAAAAATGCGCTTTGAGCACTATCATGAACGTAGGTACCGTCCAGATATATTTCAAGCGTCTTTTAGCTGAATTAGAAATTTCGATTATATTATGGCCTATTTGTGATGGAAGTCATATGTGAATACTTTGACCACAGAAATGGAGCCGCTACGATTGTAGCAGAAAAATATGAATGGATATGATGATAGCGATTCACATTTTACTTGTTTCAGACATGATTATGTGCAGCTGTGGAATAAATGTAAGAACAATTACATTTCAAAACAGCTGTAACCTTACATCTTAAATTTCATTTTTCAGAGACATGATACAACCGTGGAACACATTATTTTCACATTATTCTTATTCTACACATTAATCCTAATCTGTTGTTCAGACGCAGGCAAATGGACGCAAAGCGACTTCATGTAGGCGATGGCAATGACTTGATGCCCAGACGTGTCCTTGCTTGGCTTGAAAATTACTCGCAAAACCGTTGCTTCGGTAATGTGCCAGTCGGACCCCGCTCACTTGAATTTATGTGCAGACGTCATCTCGCTAGATTAAAGTTTCCCCAAGTTGACTGCGGAAACAAAAGCAAATATGGCGAAGTCGTCTCTCAGCTGTCAGACTTGCAAGGCGTCTTTCTTGTTAATACTCGGAGCAAAAGTGGCTTTAAAAAAAGCGTTTTTACTGCTTTTTCAGAATTGAATGTTTTTCAATATGAAAATTATCCCAATTCTATAAAAAGTAGAAATATGTAGGAGCATGGCTTAGTGAGCATTGTGGATGACATGAGAGTCTTCTGTCTCAACTCTTGCAATTTGGTGTCTTTTTGTGTTATAGTACACACTATACGCTGGGCCGTACGCTGTCTTACAGTAGCAGTGGCGAAGAGCGATTCACCAGGCTCGGTTGTTGAATCGCCGAGATTACAGTTCTTGACAGTAAATATTTGCATGAACGGTTATGCTAGACTGCAAGAAGTTCTAATGGATAATGCCAGCACAGGACCGAATATTTGAAAATAATGCGAAATTTTACTATTCACTGATTGCATACACGAACTATTTCAGCAATAATAAACGACAGAAATATAAATGAACAAGTGATCTCCAAGATAGGATAATATGACTTTATATAAAAAAATGTTTAATTTGTAACTATAAATCAACCAGAAGTAAGACAAGTTCAAAATTGCTAGTGCTAGAAAACAGCTACTTCTTAGATAGGGATATACCAGTATAGTTGATTGATCCTATTAACTTAAAATTTCTAGATTACCTATTTTCAATCATAAACAAGTTACGCATGCAATGACTATACGCGCCGAGGGCCGGGCTGCGATCCGTTATTTCTTTGTTTTTCTATTGGGTCGTTGGATTTATTTAATTTTGTTTATTGCCGTTTAGGTCGTGCGTGTAGATTTCGCCTCCCAGAGAGGGGGAGAACAATTCAGCTATCGCGCGGTCTGTTTATGTGGTATTCTTAGCGTGTTCGCGGTTACACTCGCATAATCGGATCATCCAGTGAAACATCCACTAAAGAATTCATTCATCGGGACATCGCACTAACCTTCACGGAAAGGGGAAATGTATTTTTATTGCCAATCGTGAAATGATTTGGGAATACTCGTAGGGCGTCGTCTGTATGGAAAGGGTTTATATATGACAGGTGAGAGTGAAATATTCTTGGGGAAATGTTACAGGAAAAGAGAGGATCGAGTGTTATTTCTTAGGAAAAGATTTTTAGAGACTAGGGTTAATAGTTTCCATCTGTATGCTGTAGGGAGGGGTTTACACTAGTCCACGCTTCGATGGACTGATACCTCCCCCGCCTACAAGAGAGTTTTAGTTCCGCCACACAGCATCAACCGAGTTTCGCGTCGAAATCTTCTAGAAGCAACAAAAACAGCGGCAATGTACTTTACGGATTTATTGACAATAAATATATGACAACGATTCCATTTTTAGCAAATCAAGAATGATTTCCTGTTGTGTGTGAATAGGCAAGATCTTAAGCGATGCAAACAAGCAGCTCGGTGCTCAATACTTGTTTAAAACCGAATGAATGTAGCGAGCTACATTGGCGCTATGCTGGGAAAACACAACGTAAATTATTTCATATTTTACCAGTTAGGATAGTGCATGATAGAGGTCGTTATCAATACGCATAATTTGACTGTAGATTGTATAGTCACTCTATTATCAATAAACTGCTTCATGATTCCCCAAATGAAACCTACAAGTTAGTATGCGGATTGAAACTCAGTTTATGACGTTTCGTGGAGACAAAGTCTGTCTGTCTACCAAACAAAGAAAAACCCTTTTCCTTAATTTTGTTCCCTTGGGGTCGCCATATATTCTCATACAATTGACTGATCTATGATACTTCCTTATCTGGTGAGTAAACTCTCCTCATCCATTATTTCCTAAAAAAGAAATTCTTACATATTTCGATGATCGCCTGCTCTTGCTTATTGCGTTCGATGTCAATATATAACTCG
The DNA here is from genome assembly GCA_027564375.1 of Micropterix facetella. Taxonomy (NCBI): domain Eukaryota; kingdom Metazoa; phylum Arthropoda; class Insecta; order Lepidoptera; family Micropterigidae; genus Micropterix; species Micropterix facetella. The sequence continues at coordinate 20,487,732 of JAOPUG010000036.1, read as the reverse complement.
TGTTCGTGGGCCGGTCAGTTCAGTTGTGCCCGCGCCGCCTATAACGCCGTATCCATATCAGTCGCCGTAACTATATGTGTGCTTCTTTGTAATTCTCCGCTCAGGAGGGGGTACAAATCTAGGCGTGACATTGCATAATCAAAATAAAATATATAATTACAACTGTTTAACTGCAAATGTTATACAAACAATCTAGAGTTCCACGTGACTAAAGCTTTATTCTATATCTTATAAGGAAAAATGGTGAAAACTAGCTTGCCAAATTTAATAAAAAATGTAGCAAACATCGAAAATTTTCCAAAATGTTTAGAATGTTCATCAACTCTGCCACTGAGATTAATGAAATATTTTTCATGGTATCTCTATAGCGATTATTATTATCCTCACCGGAAAAGCCTTTTTCAACATCTTACATGAATATATCGATACATAGAACATATTGCCATATAAATATTTTTTACACCCTGCATTGGTTCTTTGGATACATCATTTATACAGAATTCATAGCGGAATATGTTTTAAGAATGGTAATTTATTATTATGCTTAAGCTGATATCAATTTATGCCGTGCCAGAAGTGTATATTTTGGTAGATTTTTTAATATGTATTTTATGATATGTTGCGTCTACTTTTCTAGAATCGAAAACTTTTCTTTTAATATATCGGTCTTTATGACACTAATATACATTATTTTCCGCCAGCTGGATGACACATACATGATTCTGGGTGGCTTTAATATGCCTGAAATTGAATGAGAAATAGACGTTAATAATTTCTTCTTCACTCCAAACTATTCTTCATCGTGCTCAAATATTACAATTACCCTCGACACTATGTTGCTCTTAAGTCCCAAACAATATAATGGTGTCCGCAATACTATGAATAAAACATTAGATTTGGTATTGAGTAAATAATTCCGTTGACGTTTATCCTAGTGATGATCCTCGAGTTCCAGAGGATTATCCTTTTCATAAGGCCCTTGTTATTGAATACTCCCTATATCAGTTGAAACCGCTCCGACACCTACAACGTCAGGTTAAACTGTTTAACAAGGGTGACTACGCTTCCATTCGTGCAGACCTGGTAGCCGTTAACTGGGACGAAACCATTCGCGTCGTTGACATTGATTCGGTCCTGAAAGCATTCTACGTTATTTTGAAGAACTTGATTGAGCTTTGCGTACCAAGCTCCATTGATAAATATCATAAAATTAAAATCTAGATACCACAGTAAATTCAAACGGTTTCACAATCCTTTGTACTACAATACATTTGCTCTTTTACGATTACTACAAAAGAAACTAAACGAGGAATGTTTTAAAAATTATGTCAAGTTAGTCGAGGCGAATATTTCTCGAGATCCGAAACGCTTCTGGTCTTACGTTAAGGCGCTTCGTTAAGTCGATTCTATCCAAAACCATGCATACTTAGGCTTTATTCCAGATTCTGGCCAGGATACATGTAATTTATTCTCCAGCTACTTAACTCTGTATTTGAGCGGAAATGCAGTGATCCTTCTAACTCTAATTCTATTGAGACTAATTGTGGGAGCTTGATATCTGATGTATTAATATAATGTGGATATAGTACAAAAATATATCAGTAATCTTTACCTAACTAAAAGTGCTGGACCAGACGGTATTGCTTCGGTGCTTCTGGTTCGTTGTTGTGATACACAAGCTATTCCCGGCTATAGCTCACGAAAATCGACTGTATCCAATCTTTTGGTATTCCCTGATTTACTATGCGCTCAAATGTCTAAACGTACCTAGGTTGACGTCGTATATACCGACTTCATTATGCTCATCATTAAAGCTTTTGATAAAGTTGACCATGTAATCGTTATTAAGAATTTGCAACTGGTTGGTATACATGATGATCATCTGATGTGGTTTACCACATATTTAGAAAATCGCTCATAAAGTGTAGTATTGGGTGGATTTAAGTCGGACAGGGTAAAAATATCATCTGGAGTCCCGCAATGAAGTCTACTTGGACCACTTTTGATTACCATATATTTAAATGATATCAACCAATGTTTCAACTTTTGTAGAATTATCCTTTTTGTAGATGACATGAAGGTAAGAATATTGGATGATTATATATCGTTTCAAAATGATCTAGACAGACTGTCCCTATATGACTGTGCTCTACAAACCGACTGCACATCAGTCCTTTCAAGTTTGCAGTACAGTTCAGTTACTAGGTCGCTAAATTTTGGTGATAATTTAAATGGATTTCTCATCCTAAACAACCAGTTATTAAGGATTTGGGTGTTACTTTTCACTGTAAACTAAATTGTATTCCACACATCGACGCTATAACTGCCAAAACATATAGTATGCTCGGCTTCATTCTCAGACTATCCAAAAATCTTAACTGTAATAGGTCCCTTATAATTATATGCGAATGCAGCCACCTTGAATACACCTCGCGAAGGTCTCCGAATTATAATGTTCACACCAATAGGATCTAACATATTTAAAACATATTCTTAAGAAACGTAAATTATCGATCATATGTAACTTTCTTCGATTATATCGAAGCTGCTGACTATCACGGGCTTGAATCATTAGAAATTAGAAGAGTTTGTTCTGACATAATGTTCTTTCTACTAAATGATTCTAATGACTGTTCTGAATTGCTTTAGCTCATACATTTTGGTGTGCCTCGCTGTCTTCGCGTCAAATAAATCTATTTCACCTACCTCAAGTAAGCACAAAATATGCCCAAAATAACTATATTTGTCAAGTATCTCATATGCGCAATATGAGACTGAGCGATTTTGACTTCCCTAATATATCTTTAAGTGCGTTAAAAACTCTAATTCCGGGCATTCTGAAAGACAATATATAGCGGGGAGCGTAAATAATATATTAAATAGTTAGAATAAAATATGTAGGATTTACAATAACTGGACCTAAATTATATCACTATTTTATATTTATATGAGTACCTATATCGCATGTACAACTTATTTATATCATCTCCCTTTCCTTCCTCCCACCCCATTCCTAATCCTTAATTCCTAGGCGACTGTTTACTCATAGTTACAAATTCTTTTTTTACTAATATTAGGTGGAAACATTAACTGGCATTGTTTCTCATAAGTATAATTTAGACATTTGTCTTTGTAATAGCTGTAAGTTAGTCTTGTAATAGCTTGTCTTTGTAATAGCTGTAAGTAAATATAAAATTAAAAAAATAATTATAATATATGTAATACTGCTATATCTTAGTATTTTCATCCACACACAACATATACCGCATTTTCGATAGACATGAGTGTTTACTGCCGCTAATAATGTCAGTATCAATGTCCGTAAAAACTTTATTATGTTTTGGGCAACCTATGCAGTAATGAATTACTCGCGTAGTAGGAGTGATGCCTCGGTGGCTCGAATAGATGAGTGGAGCAAATGATACGTTGCGGCCCAATAAAATGTATGCCTGCCAACAGCTGTGGGCAATTGATAATATTGTTAAATATGTTGTACTGTAGATACATGTCAAAAACGACTCGCAGATCTTCATGTGATAATATTTTGAAGTATCCAAGAGCTTCGACTTATGTTTCCATTGGGAGATGTTCGTGGCGGTTGATATATCGGACGAATGGTTCCTGTGTCATTTATAATTGCACCTTGTGTGGACCTTATTGACGAGACCATATTAGGGAAGCAAATTTTAATCTGCTACTGATATAGGAGTTGTACAGGGTGGTCGTGACAGTGGTGTCCGAGAAAGTCCTACACATTCGGAAAACCAAGCCTAGCAGCTTCTTGTAGGCTTTTTTAGATACCTGTGCGTAGTCTCGATCCCTTATTATTTTGCAGTCGAGATATATCCCTAGGTCGTGAATGCAGCCGCTCTCTAGTCTTA
>JAOPUG010000036.1:20239060-20254757 GCA_027564375.1 Micropterix facetella | reverse complement strand
TTCTGCAATTTTTGTTAAAACAAACTTCATTCACACAGAAAATATGCATTCTAACATTATGATTTTTTAATAATCTGGCTAAAAAGTGGATTCATAATCAATAGCAGTTGATGAATGGTGGTTATTTTGTTAATCAATATAGTTGTTACGTCGAAAAAACTATTATAGGTATAGTGAAAATATGTCAAAATATTTAATTCGCAGAAAGTAAGAATTGTCATTTAAGTCAATTAATTGGAATCAAAGAATATGAACTCCGTGAGAGATGAAATTGTTTTATTTATTTATTTATGTAACACAGATAAATTTCTACATGTGAATAAATGAAAAGCACACAGGTGAATAAATATCTGTTATAGTAAAATGCCTTACATAATTTCTTCTACCTTACTATCCTATAATCTAATTACAATGTGTTTGTTATAATTTATGCTTCAAAAGAAGTAATTAATTACTGGCAAATTTTCATGAAAAATACTAATATCGAGTTAAATATATAATTTATATAAAAAGAAATGTTAAGATAATAAATAGATGAACAATAAAAGAATACATGTAGATATCTAGATACATACATATATAAAATATATAATAAAAAATAAATAGTATTATAATAAGTAAAATAGTGAAAATATGTTCTTAAAATATATTGGTTATTTCTTTTCCTTTATTCTTTTCAATAATGCAATATATTTATATTTTTGTCTAATAACAACTTTTTTATGGTCCGTAATTTGTCATTAAATACATCATTACTATTACAGCTGACGATAGCACTGAATCAGATCGGCGATTGAACAGACTGATCGATCTCGCTGCGCTTAATAATTCAAGTTTTATTGTATTGGCTCGCACGTCTCTATACATTATAGATCAATCTTGTTGGAAAATAAAAAGCATTTGTGAAATATGTAAACGATTAACCGAGGAGCCCGGCTTTCCACTCTGTTCTGCAGTATGGCCCAGCTCATTTCATAAACGTTACTGAAACACCTCACTTACTTCGTTTATCATTGTCTATAATCAAGTAATTGTAGACGCAGTATTATTAAAGTCATCCAGTTATAAAGGGCATGTTTGACTACATGATTTTTGAAGCAGATTTTACATGCTGCCTAAATCAAATGTGTGAATGTCGTTCGTAATGGTTCGACTTGCTTTTTGTGCATATTCTTTGTCATTTCAAGCGGTCTGTACTTATTCCAAGTAAAATTTCATTTAAATATCCCAAAATATATGATATTTTACGGCGGTCGAACCTATCAATAACATATTCAGTCGGATAAAGCAAGCAGAAAGGCGACGATCCTATAAATTTGAATACAAAATTATTTCATCTCTGCTTTTCATGGGGCGCCTAAGTCGCAATCAAAAGGGGGAGGGAGGGCATGGGCGAGACTGGCGAGAGCTTGAGATTGCACCATCCGTCGCGCTGTTTGTTTTACAGTCGTGGAATCTAATCTACGCGGATCTTGGGTTTGATACGTCGTGTTATTAACCCCGAGGTCTGTTTAATTTATGAGCTGCTTCTGGGTTGTCGCCGAATTAGTGGTGTTTGTTTGGAGGTGAAATTAAGCAGTGTTGTTTTACGCTGTTATGGCGCTTGTTTCGCGATATCGTGTCGATTACCTAAGATGTCGTTGATTACCGTAAATACAGAAAATAAGCATCTGTGGGACTAATACTCATACTTTTATCGAAAAAGGGATACTGTCAGAACATAATGGATGCATTTTCAAGCACTTTTTATTTCTTGAGACCACAGACAATGTAACAGATAAGTCGCGTCACATATTTCTATACAAACGCAGCCGACCATTTTTACGGAGTAAGGGGTGTATCAAGATTGTCCATTCATCCAATGACATGCGGATTTTCTATAGAGACACACTACCGAACGTTTATCGCATATGGGTTATTGACTTGTATCATGAAATACCCTAAATAAAACTCAAAGAGCAGTAAAACAAAAAGAAAACAATGGAACATTGGTACATAGGAACTTATTTTATTTCACTTTCATAATCATTATTAATCTCGATGCACTTATATTACTTAGGCATATACTGGAAATTCAATTACCTAGCAAATATTATTATTAAAATACATTGTAAATAGCTGGATTTTAACGACCTGATGTATACGATAACCCTGACTAGGAATTATCAAAAGGCTGTTTCGATGAAAAATTAAAAGCAAACATAAACTAGTAATAAGATGGAAATTACAAGTAGATACTTTTCGAAACGTGTTGGACTCAGATCAGTTTTTATTGACAGCTCTAATCAGCTCATCCAAACGAGAAAAAACTAATTGGCGAAAGAAATTTAAAAAATGGTTCGTTTAAAAGTTACGGCCCCTTGAGTCAATCAGCTTAAATTTATTTAACTCAAGAATGCATAGTGCGATTTCCAAAATTCATTAATTGGGATAGCTATTAAATAATGGCGACGTTACGGATGAAAATATTTATCGGCTCTTCCCATCGTTGAATAAAATAGATTAGTGTCAGAATTTTCTAAATCGGACAACGCATTCTTGAGTTACGACATATTAAGTATAATACAAAATAGACTTAAATAGTACACTTCCGGTCTTACATATGAATATATGAAACCATAATATCGGAAAATTCGAAGCAGGTTTGGTCGTATGTAAAAGACATAAAACGACCATTCATTAAATTCTGCAAAATTTTGACGAATCTAGCGTGGGTTCGCCATCATAAAGTACAGGTAAATTACACTTCAAACCGAATGAAAATTATTTTATCTCTTAAGCGAACTCTGTCAAAATAAATTTGTATGCTAACATTCGATTGGACTGTAGGATTTTAATGAAATATAAGAAATAATTACGTGACCTCTTATTAAGGTTTTGCTAAGATGAAGAATTTAAAATATTGTAGAAAGAGGACGCCCCCGTTACCTTCAACGCTCAGAAAATATTGAAAAAGAGGGACGATTCCGCATCATTTGTTAATAATGTGCTTCTAGGGCATTTTCGACAGATATTTGAACCCAAACACAGGCTTCAGGAAAATAACCGTTACAATATATTTTTTTATCTCTGTAAAAGTCAATAGGTCAGGAGCGAAAACCGTAATTTTTAGTTTCACCGCCATAAACACGGCTTTGTGGAATTTTGATAGGGCAGCTTTCCTTCCTTGATTTTGAAAAATTTGCTTTCTCTGACATAGCTTTCTATTATTACTTCGGCCCACCCCAAGGGGGTTCAAGTCTTCTTATTTTCCGCCAATCGATAGGTATGATCAATGCGCAGAGCCCAGTTGATTTTGGGTTCTGTAAGACCTACGGTTTTTTTATTACAAGTCAGTTAAATTTGTGGCTGCCGGCTCTTCTGCCAAAATAGCACAACGTATGTTTTAGGTTACTCTATATCTGTAGGAGGTCGATTTCATTTATAATGTTATATTTGGAGCTCTATGCGGATGGATTGTGCGTTCGACGACCGGGCGCTACCAGGCGCACAGAAAACTCAGTTGACAAAAGGTGCATATAGATGGCGCTAGATTGGGAGCAAGATTTCAAAATGACCAAAAAACAATAAAAAGCAACACATCCCATGATGTTGGGTGAAAAACCAAATCTCATTGAACTATGTAATTATAATTTTAATTTTATACTCTTATTTTATATTTGAACAAAAAAAAAATGTATCACAACAATAAAAATATGCTTTTTTGCGCGAGAGCATCGAGTACCAACTGACTCCATTTTATGATTCTTATAATCATATATAAATATTTTACTCATTGTTAACATTAGGATTAATTTGAAAAATATTGTGAAAAATATAATCGCCTTCTATTTTTCACAATATTTCATCTATTACATAACGCTTAAACTATTTTGAAAATATTATTTAAGATCTAATCGCTGTACGGGTAATTATCTATTATACATGTTATTACATGCACAGAAATGAAAGATTAATTCATATCAACGATTTTCCTTTGTCAAATAAGGCACAATATGCTTCCTTAAGTAAAAGGGTCTTGTCTAATGGTGAATTCAAAATTGTAAAATTAAAGAAAACGTCGATTTCATGGACTAAAAAATATATTTTTTTCTTTTTATCATGTTTATTGTAACATCGAACGGGTCACTATCAATATTTTTGGAGAGCAAGCGGAAGAACATTTGAGACGTCATGAGATTCATATCTGACGTTAAATTTGAACCCTTTCCAGACAGCAACTCCTCCTCATTGAGGGGTTCATTACAGAAGTCGCATAATGGATCCCTTATGGTTTACGTGCTCAGTTCAGGTAGTTATTTTAGACTACTCTGAACATTCTAATATATACATACAATAAAATAATCATATGGGCCGAAGTTTGACATACTCATGGGTTTCCCCCTGCAAGTTTACCTATTACAAAATGAAAAAAATACATATAATTCTGTCTTTGTATAATATAATAATCAAGAATAGGTATATTTCATTCACGGAGTTATCTAGCTAACTAGTATTGTCGATGACCAGAGTGGCGTTATAGCAAAAGGTGATATGTCAGCTTTTATTATTACTGAGTTATTCTCAAAATTTTTAGGAAATATAGGTACCCGAGAATACAGTTCCAAAAATGTTATGTCTCATCGTCTATAGAGGAAATATATCACTGTTCCAGACTTGATATGTGAGTTTCTGAAATTTATATTTATGAAATTTATAATTTTCCAGAGCATGTTAATGTCATGCGATCGAGGAGCAACTCAAAGTATGTTTTTTTCTATGTTTGTGTTGTCAATTAAATGAAATTATTCGTGTACATATATTTTTCATTTTACACATACATACATAAATACATATTGTTACCATAGCAACTAATACCTACATTTTTCTGCGAAACTTAAAATCGGCAACTATTAGTTACAGCGCTGAATATTTTGCCCACAAGACTTACACCGACAAGCGTTTTTGTTGCGCAAATGGAGGTGGAATCGACGCTAATATGTACAAACACAAAACAATTGCTCGTTTTCTATGAAATCGAAGACTATCGCGGTTATTTCATATTATAAATAGATAGTATTAACGAATTTACCGCGTCAAGTTTTTTAGCACCCGACGTTTCAGCGATGTTGCAACCGCCGTTGTCTAGGGCAGACTAAAGTGCTGTCAGTCATCATCCATTGTTCTGCGGGTAGACGGAGTAACAGCAGTAACATAGTAATATACGCAGTAACAGTAGCAGTTTGCCTCCTACCCGCAGAACAACGGATGATGAACTGATAGCACTTTAGTCTACCGTAGACAACGGCGGTTGCAACACCGCCGAAACGTCGGGTGCTAAAAAACTTCACGCGGTAATTTCGTTAATGTTATCTATTTATAATGCTGCTCTTCTCTATCGGAACTGAATCACCTGTCGACGATATACCGCCTTTATAATCCCCCGTGCATATTAAGTATTGTTAGAGTTCTTTTTGTTTGTTTGTTTCTACACTTTATTGTAAAATTTCACTATTTATTTTATTGATTTCAGTATTATATCTAGGAAATAATTAATGTCATATTTGTAATGAGATGTTAGCAAGACATTGATGCAAAATATATTATTATTAACGTTTGAGAGAGTCGCCTAACTAGGCCTGGGCCTGTTCTAAAAAAGACATTTTAATGTCTAGATGCACTGTCAACTTAAACCATAGGTAAGTAATTATTTGTAAATCGACAAATAAACGCAGTTTAATGTTTATTTTATCAAATATTTTAAATCAAAACTGTAACATCAAAATACTTTTAATTCAAAAAATTAAAATTATCAAAAAGGGAAAAAAAATGTAATATAAATAGAAAAAAAGATACCAAAAACAATATAAGCACAACAATCATTTACATATATAATATTAAATTTTAAAAGTGATAATAATAATTATCATTTTAAAATTATCATTCAAAATACATTATTCAGCATTTTCCTTAAATTGTCCTTCCTACTTCCACCAACCAATCTGTTATGGATTTTTTTAAACTTGATCATGTTCTCGTTATTTTGTATTGCTACATAAAGGTTGTTAAACATTCTAGGCCAATGAACGAATATGAAATGGCGCTGGCCAAATTCCGTGTACGTTCTGGGCACCATTATTTTACCAGGTTTTGTTGCTCTAGTCTTTCCAACTCGTTGTTGATTGATAGGGGTCATTTTAGCTTTAGCATTATGTTAGTGCTAGCCTAATATAAAGCTGTCGTACATCTTGAACATTGGGCCCGATATAAAAATGGTCTGAAGGATATCGATACGCCTTACGCGCGATTATTTTTAAAATACATTTTTGTGCCAACATTGGGCGGGTTTATCATCATACGATAATCTCTTACAACCAACCCAACTATGAAGTGTTTATATTCAAATATATATGTGTGCGGGTAAAATTCGTGTGAGTGTGTGTCTTGTTATTGCATTCAAATGACCTAATTTAAATATTTAAATGCAATTCCGGCTAATTGGTGCCAATGGAAAAGGTGACTCAGCCGGGAATCGAACCCGGAACCCGAAACCACTATGTCACCGGGCCGTGTGATATGAGATCATAATTATATTTTATGTTTAGCTTGTAAAGCGGTCGCTTCGAATTCTACTTTATGAAATCTAATTTAAAAGTATATATGGTATGGTACTCGTATATAATTTTGAGAGAAGTAAATGCAAATGTTCACAAAACATATTATGTTACAATCTACTTGTATTTACGCTATATATGATTTTGTAGCTTTAGAAAATAAAATATTATATCCGAGTGTTTTGGGTTATTTCTTTGGTCAGATTCCTGAGACGCCAATTATTCAAAGAATTTTGAGAGGTGTAAATGTCAATGTTGATATATCTTGTTATGTCACAATCTACTTGTGTTTACGCTATATAGGTATGAATTTGTAGCTTTAGCAAATACAATATTATGTCAGAGTGTTTCGGATTATTTTTTTTGTCAGATTCTTAAGGGGCTAATATTCAAAAGATTTTGAGAGGAGTGAATGTAAATGTTGACAAATCATGTTATATCACAAATCTACTTGTGTTTACGCTATACATGATTTTGTAGCTTTAGCAAATAAAATATTATGTCAGAGTATTTTGGTTTATTTTTTTGTCCGATGTCTGAGGCGACAATTATTCGAAGAATTTTGGGACAAGTGAATGTAAATAATGTTGATAAAATATGTTTTGTCATAAATCTACTTGTGTTTATATATAATTTTGTAGCTTTAGTAAACAAAATATTATATCAGAGTGTTTTGGTTTAATTTTTTGTCAGATGTCTGAAGCGCCAATTATTCAAAGAATTTTGAAAATGGTTGTTTAAGCCATTTTTTCATATATGATCAAAGATAATAAATATTCAATTTCCTACTGCTATAAACTAAGGTGAAAATGACATATCAACCCTATCATGCCAGACCATTACACTTCTAATCCGATATAGTAAGTGCGATCCGCTGGGCAATATTCGAAAAGGCTTAATCGGTATAGAGCTTTGAGAAGATTGGTAATTGCTTCACGTCATATGCCTTCTTTTTGCTTACTCCATCCACTAGCACCAGTGCTAAGCCCCGTCATCAATCTTTATACCGCAAACTGTCCGACTCTTGCCCTCGCCGCGCTGCTTGCACCGTGTGGCGCATCAATCCCTTATGCCAAAGCACGTATCATCTTTGAAAATAACTCTTAGTATACATAGGTATTGTATGTATATTTATGAAACTGCAGTCATTAGCTTGTATACAAATGGAACTGAAAAAATCATTATCCTACTTGTAATACAATTTTTATACGCCTAGCTAGTAAAGGAGACTCAGATGGTTAAGATAGTAATGAGTTACCATCTCACTAGAAATGAACTTGAGGTAAGAGGACAAAGGGTCTTAGCACTTCCTGGCCAGAGAGCAAACTTCATCACTTAATTTTAATTACATTATAAATAATATTGCTGTAGTTCAAACAGGAATTCAAATTAAAATAGTTAACGTATATAAACTAAATCTAAAGGTTACGAGTATATGAAACTTTACTTAGACATTCTTGAATATTTGGATAATACACAAACATATAATATGTTTTATATAAAATGATATTATAAAATGTATAATGTTGTAGTAGTTATATAATACAATACATAATATATGTGCATATGTAGGTACGCAGGGCCTTGAAAATAATTTATATTAATCTGTACATTGATTGAGAGAGCACCGATATTATGTTATACTAACCTCTTTGTCATAACAAAACTACTATAACACTGTTCAGGTTTAAAAAAAAACATGACATTTTTATTAAGATAATTTTGAATATCATGGAAGTAGATGATGTATTAGTATAATAGGCATATACACCGTAATATTAAATCGAAGACTATCGCGGTTATTTGACATTATAAATAGATAAGATTAAACAAACTACCGCGTGATGTTTTTAGCACCCAACGATTCGGCGATGTTGCAAGGTAGACTAAAGGGCTGTCAGTCGTCATCCGTTGTTCTGCGGGTAGACGGCATACTGCTGCTGTTACTGCGTAGATTATAACGGTGGTGGGGCGGCGGGTTCGGCGCGCGCAAATTTTGAAAATCCACCGTGCTGAATTCCCGATAGCCTTGTTCCCCTGACTTTGTGTTATATGAGCCCCTGGTTTCGTACTGTATAAAACAAGAATCATAAATTATCAATAAGGAATGAATCGCAAACGAGAAGAAACTTCGCATAAATGGCCTTCTGCACATGCAAAAGACTATTTATGCGAAGCACCGTTTGCGAGAGTCAATTACCTATATGCTCTGTTTCAATTTGCTTGCTTTGAGTTATTAAATATTCGAACATGTTCGTATTCTGATTCAGGGCGTTTGATTGTATTTAATGTTTATTGCCTTCTATGAATTGTAACTTGAAATAGAGGAGATGCGAGTTTTCTACGATTTCATCTACATATACATACCTACTTTATAAAATAATAAATGTTTAATGAGTCAAACTAAATGTTATATTTCTCTAGTATTACATAAAATAATAATTCCCATAAATAACCATTTAATAAACCGCAAAAGATATTTAGTTTCGAACATCTGTGTACCTATATTTTTTTCAATATTTTCCCAAAAATATTTATTGTAGTTTTTGACCCGTTCGTAAGATTACGTATATCGTCTGATGCATGCTGTGCATTTGTGCGTCTGTTTGTCCGTATGTCCGAAGGCTTCCTGTGGACTGACCTTTACCAAATTTGGTATGCAGCCTCTCTGGGTGAGTGACCCTTACCACCACCAGGCAGAAAATTCGATCCGAGTACCGTAGGTGCTGCAAGTGCATCCTGCTTTCTTTGTCGTGGACGAGGATCTGATCAATATGAAGAGCAATAATACCGTATATGGGTATTTTTGGAATTGTGGTGACGAGACAGACTTGTTGGATTTGGTTTAAGCCATTTTAAGTGCTGCTGCAGGTGTATCCTGATTTACTTGGCCTATAGGAGGATCTCACCAATAGTTAGAGCAAGCATAGCTTAATGGGTATTTTTTGGAATCATGGCGACGAGAGTGAAACTTGTTGAAATATATTGTAAGCCATCTTGGGTGCTGCTGCAGGTGTATCCTGGTTTACTTGCCCTGTAGGAGGATCTGACCAATAACTAGAGCTAGAATAGCGTATATGGGTATTTTTGAAATCGTGAGACAAACTTATTAGAATAAGTTTTAAGCCGTTTTGGATGTCAGGAATTACCAATCACGGGACGGACCAAAGTGGTCATTGTATATCGATAATTTTCCTTTTATTATAATTACATAATGCAAACGTTCCATAACGTATATAAGATTATATCCGCTTTTCCGATTATCATACATACTCGTATAGAATAAAATTATAATACTGATTCTAAACCAATTATATTTGGTGGCACCTAAAATGGAAACACGAATCCAGAGCGGAACCGAATTAGACTGAACAAATGTGGGAATGCTATGTAAATTGTCCTATTTAAATTTGCTTTGTATCTTCGGAGCATGTATGCAGCTTTCATTAAATAGTTATGTGACCTGCTTTAGTTAAAATGGATATGAAACATTTATAACATTCGTATACTAACGGATAATTAATGCACAACGAGCTTACCTATAGGTACTCGAGTTCTATCATAATTAAATAAAGTGCTTCGTCCGAAGAGATCAACATAATATTATTGTGATGGTAGGAACGTATATCGTGGCGCCATTTCTATGTTGCTAGTTGAGTTAAAAAAAAATAGATACCTATATCTCAGCTGTCACGCGCATATTTTTCATTTAGTTTAGAATTAGTGGAGTTTCATATGCTTGAATATTATGCAATAATGGGCAAATTGCATGGGTGGGAGAAACGCTGATCTCTTCGGACGAAGCACTGTCCGAAGTATCGGACAGTATAATTTCAAAGCTGGTGCAAAACTACTTGACACTTTTGAACTCCCTGGGCGAAAAGAAAGGGGGTAATTAGTTCTAAGATGGGTTCCTTGCCATGCAGGGATCGAAGGCAACGAAAAAGCCGACGAACTTGCTAAGGCGGGGGCCAAGGGGACACTATACGGTGCTGCAGAAACATGCTGTGGCATACCATAAAGGCTGGTAAACCTAATGCTCAAAAACATATATTTAGAACAATCCTTCAACCACTAGAAAACACGCCAGGCTTGAATCATTATAAATTACTAATCACAGCTTACGACCGTAAGACTACCCAAGAGGCTTAACATTAAATAGGAACAATTTACGCCTGCTGGTGAGAGCGCTGACGGGGCATTGTGGATTGAACAGACACATGTTCGACCTTAAGCTCCGGGACATTAGAGTATACAAATTCTGCCAAACTGCAGATGAAACTTCCACGCACCTCGTGTGCGAATGTCGCCCACTGATACGAAAAAGAAACAACCCACCTGGGTGGCTACTACACTACTACCTCCAAGATGAAGAGGTAAAATAATCCAGCGCCAAAAGCTTAGTGCAGCTCTTAAACGAAGCCAAGCTTATCATGGAATTATGGTGGCGATCACAATAGACCAGAAATGGTCACACCGCAAAATAAAAAATAATAAATAAAAAAAGCACTTCATACCTAGAGGTAAATCCGTTTAATCTTTAGTTATACTCGTGATTCGTCCTCAATATCAGCATAATTTGTATATACTTGTAGAAATTTAGAGGCTACTGTGAAATATTCGATGCATGTAATATAATAATTGAAAATGCAATCTAACCCAATATTATATAAAACGGCTATAATAATGTAATATCATAGCGTAAACTTTATCAGTAAGTAAAGGCCGTGTCAACAATCTCGATCCCTCGCAAAGCAGCTCAAAAATGCCTTTACATATATAATACAAGCTCATCAAAAACTCTGCATGACACGGAAAATCAAATTGCCTTGTGAAAAAATATATCCGCTATACGATACCTAACATCGTTCATTGGTGCATTGGTGTTTAATAAATGCAATATATATGATCTGAGCCAGTGTGTGAGGGACCAAGATCCCTGACGCCGACTGTACATAATTCGAAAAGATGTTGTCCGAATTTCGTTTTAAAATAATAATAATAATGGTCTTTCCTGTAATTCTAATATGAAAGAAGTAATCATAAAATTAAATGGTCAGTAGTAATAAATCAATACCTAAGAAAGCGATAATTAAATAGTCAATATTACAAATAGTCATTCAACACAAAAGGTGCTAAAACCTTCACGTGGTAATTTCGTTTAACCATATCTATTTATAATGTCAAATAATCGCGATAGTCTTCGATTTCATATTACAAATTCAATGTCTTATTTTGCGATAAATGTTTTTTTTATTAAGTATATAGTGATGTGTATATCTATGTAAATATAACTAGATAATGTGTAAGAAATAATGTCGCCGCTAGAAAATAAAATACGTACAAATTAATAATAGTATATTTTAAAGTGCAGTAACCTTGCCTTAAAAATTTGACTTTCATTGCAAATATACCATTTTCCGAAACTTGAAAAGACATTAACCATAATGGGCAAAATAAATAAACAGCACGTATACAAATATCACCCAAATTGATATCAGTGACTTGATTGAATCAATTTGATAATTACGAATTCTGAATAAAAGACTTACTCTGTCCTAGAAACTCCGTCGAGACAAAGAAGACGACGATATATACTACAATACAGACAACGGAAATAATTCCTAGGTAGATACGGTATTTTCCCTCCATGATCAATTAATCTGTAATTAAATTTGAGCCCACCAGCAGCGCTGGTGGCATTCGGCCGTCCTTAGTCGGGTGGAAAAAATCGAAGAAGCAGTGACCTAATTTCGAGGCATACATTTTGCGAACAAATATTACCATCATTATTCACAATCGCGGACCTTTTTCAAGTTCGTAAGTGATTTTTTATCACTTTTCTAATTGTGGTAGATTGAGGAAATAATTTGCTTAGTTTTGCTTTTGTAAGTCGTCGGTAACGCGCTTTCCGTTTTAAAAGACGAGCAGTTGCGTACATTGTGATAAATTCATCCTGCTAGCGATAAAGTTGAGTGTGGGTTCAATGTTAAATATTTATGGCATCAGGACTTTCCGGCTCTTGGAATTCTGAAAGTTTCAGGTGCTTTAGTTATGTATACTCGTAAATACCGAGCTTCTCGATCAAAGAGTTTCATTTTCCGGATGCTGAGCGGATATTGAACATCTCTTTCTCTCTCTATCTCTCTCTCTTTCTCCCTCTATCTCTGTCTTTCCTATTATGTTGTGTAGAATTGAACATTTTATATTCCCTCTTTCAGTTTTTCCATCCAAAATCCTTTGCCCATCCAAATTATAGGGAATATTCTGTGAACAATATTATAAATAATAATAATATAAGCAATAAGAAGATAAGAATAATTCGAAAAGTCCAAGGAGTTAAACAATTTCTTGACTGAAAATATGATACGAATGTGTAGAAGACATAAGGAGTTCTTGAACTGAAATGCGAGATATGTTTTCTTAAATACCTAAAAATAATTTTATACATAATAAATAAATTATTAATTTGTTATATAGTTATACAAATATGTAATAACTGATTTTTGGTATCAGAATAGAAAAATATCAATACATATAGCCAGTAATAAACTTAGAACTCAAATACAATACCTAATCACATTTAATATAAAATTCTATAATTATTCTCGTAATAAAATATTAAATATTATATAAAGTTAATTTTATTATAGAGCACCCTTCCAGTTATTGTCTTTTTACATGAAACTAATCTAGATTTTTTTAAATGTTTTTTTTTTTAATAATTAAACCTGGTATTTGATATTATGACTCTTTTCTTTTGTTTTGTTTTGAATTACCCAAATTTTTTTCTTTAAGTCATAACTTTTTGTTTTGTTTGTAATATCACGAAATAAGTTTTGCTGTATTTCATAACGTAATTTTATTCTTACGTAAAAAATAAAAATGAGTAAATGTATAAAATTAGTCGATTTCTAAATTCATTATTAAAAAAAAACCTGAGACGTCTTAAAACTTAGTTTTATTTAAAAAAGTTCACTTTTTCCAATGGTGTGCTACATGTTCTAGAAATCATTCAGTACGAGTATGTGGTCACAGTAAAAGATAAAATATTGCCAGGGCCCAACACGCACTCCAATAACTGAACCGGTTTGATCCATGTTTTTGTTCTATCATTGGGTTGCATGTTCGTAACGTGACTGGGTTCGGTCTACGTAAATTTAACGATGATATGTCTGGGGATGTACAAAGGGTTACATTTCTTTACATTCATTGACAGATTATCTAATTTAAAATGTTCATAAACGCGACTAAGCAAGGACAATTGAAGGGCCGGCAAACTAAAGAACCTAAGTAATTTGCTTCCGTTTTGTTTTTTTTTTGCCCATTTTAAAAAAAAAATTGAGGCACTAAATAGTTAAATGACCTCGATCTATCAAAGGTCTATATAATGGAAATTAGGTTGACATAGGTTTTTAGTCAGTTCAGTATCATGATTTTTGAAAAAAAATTGATGATACTCGTAACAATAAAAAAAAAACCAAAAATATGACTTAGGTTCTTTTAGTCTGTCGACCCTTCAATTGTTCTTCAAATGTTGAAGTAATGACAATGCTGTCGTCCAAATATACAAAAACCTTATTATTGAAACTAGTATCAAATAATGTGTCAGTAAGTTTCTGCATTGTTGCGGGACTGTGGTATAACCCGAAGGCAGCTACCGTAAAGTGAAACATTTCGCAAACAGGAACAGTAAACGCAGTCTTTTCCTTTGAAGAATCTTCCAAAGGTAATTGAAAAAATGCCATGCTAAGATCAAAAGACAAAAATGTTGCACCCCTGAGGTTGTCGAAAATAGAGAAAATATAAGGAATCGGATAAGCATATGTACGAGTCACAGAATTGAGCTTCCTGCTATCCAAACAAAAACGGAAAGAACCATCAGGTTAGGGCACAAACAACGTGGAACTAATAGTAGGTTTAATTATTTTAAGATCCAACAATCTATCAATTTCCGAGTTTAACACAGCTAAACGAGCAGGAGAAAGAGGGTAGTATGTTTGCTTTATGGGCGCATCGGTACCAGTGTCGATTGTAAGCTTAATGAGCGAAGAGCGACCTAGACTTCTAACTTCTATCGAAATATCGTTAAACTGCTTGAGAACAACAGCCTCAAGTGACTTTTGTTCTTTACTCTTGAAAAGTTATCAATGAATCACACAACGTTCATTAACATAACTCAAAAATTAAGAGTTATCAACAGTATTATTCTTAATCAACTTCACTAAATCTTGAGCAAATTTAAAAAAGGCAACGCCTAAAATTTATGAAGAAGATATATCAGGAGAACTAAAGTCCTAATAACATGAGAAATATTGTTAAATTTCAAAGGAAAGTACAAGTAACCTATTGGTGTAACCCTAGATAAGCTGGCTACGTTAAGAGCAATAGTCAAAATGATTTATAGAATAACCTAATTTTAGCAACTTAAGATGTGCATTGGCACCTAGAATAGACAAAGAAGAACCTTAGTCAAGCAACCCATAAACCTTAATGTCACCTAAATCAACTTCTAAATATGGACGAAAAGAATTTTGATTAGAAAAATAAACCGAGGCTGCTTCCAAAAAAGCCATATAGCAGTCTCGAGTTGTCAGTTTTTTGACAAAGGCAAATCGAAAACTAACTTTCCATCCGACGAATTACATAAATCTAGGTACCTAATAGACTCTGCATCCCTGGGTTTTTTAAAACATTTCTCGGAAATATGATTCGACTTTTTACCGTATGAACAAGATGAAATTGCAGCAACCGCTAACACGCTGCCGGAGTCATCATAAGAGTTCTCTATACGAGACGAGCATGAAGGAGTCTAGAAAGCACTTGCTAAATGTTGTAAATTCTGAACTTCTCTACCAAAGGACAACAACTGCGTAATCGACGAAACGGGTCTAGACACTAATTGATGAAGATAAAAAGGGCAAATATTATGACGATAAATTTGAAGTTTCTCGGCTACCGACAAACGAGTAGATAACCTAGTGAAAAATTTCTCCATGATCGGCATAAAAATACGCATCGGTTCATCAACTTTTTGACGACGGGACCTCAATATCTCCCTTAAATTGTATTGGAAATCTGTTTTCGAAACACCTTTTTTAAAT
>JAOPUG010000036.1:20121345-20133005 GCA_027564375.1 Micropterix facetella | reverse complement strand
TGAATTTGTGATGTCGCATAATTGTAGTTCTTCAAAAATAAGGGTTTCATCTTCACCACTGCAATTAAGTGCCTCTATATTAGTTTCTATAGGGACAGAAGAAAGACTTTGTACTTCGGAACTCCTATTATTGCTTCACCGACTTTGTAGCAATGTGTCATTTCGGAATCTATAAAAGAGTATTGCTATTATTCATCCAAATTAAGAACTTATTCACTGAGTCTTGAACGAGTGCCTATCTGACTCCGTAAGATAAATATAATTAACTTTTTAAACAAAATTTGACTTACCCAAAATATCCGCAAAAATGTCTTCATTCTGATTTTTTTGTAAATCAGGTTCATTTTTCTTATTATCAATGTCTTTACATAAGGAAACCAATATCTTTCCTCGAGATAACATAATTCACTTATTATCACTTATTTTATTAGACTTAATTCATTCACTTATTATCACCTTTTAAACAGACAATAACATTATACTTTCTCATAATTTGAAAGCTACGGTCAGAGTTGCCATTTAAAATGTTGGGATGCCATTTAAATAAAAAGCCATTTCAAATGAAATATCTGGTATCCCATATGCCATGGCTTATTGTTAGTTCATTATGTTGGGTTACGAGATATTTCTTGGTGAATACTTCGTAACCCGAATAAGAATCTAAACTGTACCAAGTCTTGGATACGAGATATTATTTAAATGGCTACAGCACAAAAACTATTGCTCTGCGGCTTACGAGGTATGCACCAATCGATCCGGCGTACTTTTTACTATAGGAATAGCTCAAAACCCAAAAATCAAAAAAATTGGGTTACGAGGTATTAGAATTACACCAACGATATATGGAATCAAATATTTTATATATCGTAGGTAGAGTTAGCATTTTTAAAGCTTATAGATTGAGTTCGTCTATTTTATTCGATATATCCTCGCAGTAGTTGAATGGTGTTGCGGGAATAATGTCGTCGTTTTGTTGTCTGGTTGAATTGTGTTCTGCGGCGCTTATTTGAATAGATCCGACGAAGGCACGGCATCCTTGACCGAGTTGCAGAAGGGAGTTCTCGTGAATCGTTTCCATTTTAAATTGTCGTACATAGGTGGTTTTAATCGGTATTGGTTTTATGTAGAATATTAACTACTTAATTGTGTTGAGGTCTTGGACCTAGATTAGCAATTTTTTGGCCGTAGTTAGGAGACTGTGTTTATTTCATACAATCCCTTTTCACCAGGATAAGGAAGATTGTTGAAGCATAGTAGTGTATCATCTGTGGTCTTGCAGCTGTCGATCTCGTTTTTCTTTATATATTCTATGTTATCGTGTAATATCCGTACTTTGTTTCAGGTACAATAGTATGGAATAAGTTTGAGGAAAGATAGAGTGTAGGAACGGAAATTTCATGGTAAGATGTATATACTTCATTGTTTATTAAAGGGTTATTAAGTACACAGACCAGGCGATTAGATGGGGTGTAGCCTTTTAGGGTTATAGGGTGAGCTATCTGCCCAATTATCCTCACATTAGGCGATGCAGGCAGTATCTCATTAGGAAGTAAAGAGTTTGATATATTTGTCAATTGTTCTAACAATTGCATCGAATATATAATAAAAGGATGAAGCACCTTCAGCTTAGCAAAAGTTAAAGTATTTTCGATGTCATTTATTTCATTTCTCTATAACATGCATATTTCCAAGAGAGATTCGCAATGTTTCAATATTTCTACTTAGCGTGCCAAGTAGTAAGGCAGCCCTATTATGGAATCAGTGATTTTCTCATGTCAGAAGTATTTTGTTGCTATTACCTTCAAGCCACTCTACTGATTGAACACATCAAAGCGGTTAAAAACAATCAGTGGGAAAAATCGGCGATCTTCAAACACATATTGGATAGCAGAACTAACCACTGGGTGCAGTTTCAAAATCCAAAGCACAATTTTACTTTCCGAGCGTGATCCGGGAAGCCATCGAAATAAGAAGAACCCCGAACTTCAATAGAGATAACAGTTTCAAACTCTACTAAGTGCTCCGAGCGAACCCGGCCACCCTGGAGCGTTTCAGCGAACTTTATCGCCCCGAGGCGAAACACTGAGACTTGATGGACATAGACAATCTACGTACCAATCTCCACCACTGCCTGTCAGAGTCCTACGCCTTACGGCGAAGCACAGGGAATTGCCACATACGCTTCTAAACCCCTCCAGCTATCAGTCAGTGACAACACGGCCGGTATTCCTGTCCCGTGCGGCAGCTGTCCAGTTCTTTCCGAGTTTCCGTCCCCGGATCCACAGCAGAGCGAGTTCACCAGGTTGGTCCCTCTTCGAGGAGGCTCCCCGAAAGGAGCTGCCCCGTGACCTGAGTCGATCAAGTCGACTATCATAGCGCAGACTACGCGGAACCGTTAAGAACCAATCAATCTACTAAGTGCCCATCGCCGAACGCATAGATGTAACACAAGATATAGTGAGTGTTGTGTGCACGGCGGATTTTCAAAATGTGCGTGCACCGAACCCGCCGCCTCACCACCGTTATAATCAACGTCGTAACAGCAGGAGTTTGCCGCCTACCACATATTGTCTCTCCCGAGAAATATTTTTTTTAGCTTTCCCTATTGTATCCTGTATTCCTTTTCGAATCGATATACTCGTATATTACTTTTTAATAATTTTTTTATCGTTTTTGGTATTTTTATTGCTACTACACCTTAAAACTTCCCCATATCTACTAAACTATCATTGTATAATGATAAAAGTCAGCTAATTTTATTACACATACTGTAATATAATGTGTTATATCATAGTTTATTATGTAATGCAATAAATATTCCATTCCATTTGAGTATACCTACATGGATAGTTAATGCCAATATAAATTACGACGAAATATAAAACCTGCTCCGTACAAATCCAAGCGTCGCGACACAACACGCGACGTCGAGTGTAATATCTCGCGGTGGCGATGTTTTCGCCCCCCGAAAGTCGTTTGGCAGAATAGTCTTGTTTGCATCTGACAAGCACGCCCGCGAGCTTCTGCAGGCGACATATCGGACGAGGCTTTGTGCCCCGCAACGCCGGCCCACTGGTAACCCACCCTCGCATCCGCCAACTCACAATCTCGCGGTGCAGCAAAGCTGATACACTATTTTCCGCCACGTTTCATCCACCTACGTGCACTCCGTCCCACCCTTATCCGTTTCTATTACGTTGTCTTTACTGCAGACGCGATGACATTCTAACGTCTGTCGCATGACCGATTATAAAATATTTCATATCATGGAGGAGAAACACATTGTGTGAAGGCGCGGCCTCTACGAAAGCAAATGGGACCAGATTAAGAGAATACAGAAGCTATATACTGGGCAGGTAAAAATCTTCTTACCATTTATATCTGTAATAACTTTTAAACAAAAAAATATTAAAAATAAACGGTTAATCCATGCATTTTTTACATTCGGGCCATTTTTGCAATAGGCTATCACAAATCAACATTTTTGACCCGTCTGTAGTATTACGTCGGACAGGCCATATAGTCTGATGAGTGCTATGCGTTTATTTCTTTGTCTCCAGAAGACTTTCCGTGGTCTGATATTAACCAAATTCGGTATGAGCCTCCCTGGGTAATTCTAAGCACCACAAGATGGCAGAAAATTCGATCAGAGTCCCACAGGTGCTGCTACATTCACATCCTGGTTTATTTCGCGTGGATGAGGATCTGAACAATAGATAGACCAAGCATAGCGTATATGGGTAGATATTTTTAGAATCGTGGTTAGGAAAAAAACTTGTTGGAATAGGTTTTAAGCCATTTTGGATGGCATGGGTTACCAATCACGAGACTGGCCAAAGTTGCAGATGTAGGTATATCGATTCTTTTCCAGTTATTTTAAATAGGACGATTCGGAAATTGTTCCCGCAAAGAGTTAATTTACAGTAAAATAAAAACAAAATCATTATATCACGAGCTGCGTGAGCCATAGCAATGTACTGAAGAACAGTTTTTATACAGTAAAAAAATTACGTACAAAATGGGGGTTATTTCCGTTGCTAAACATGCGAAAGGAAGCGATTTGTGATATTTTCAATTCGTAATTGCGCATAAACGAGTCCGTAATGAGGGAAACTATCTATAAAATTTCATATATCATATATACGCAATAGTATGTATGTAATCATATGCATGTAAGCATGTATAATTGACAACTACAAAAGAAAGCAAACAAGCAAGCAAGAGAGAAAGCGAATACAGATCAATATATACAGAAGATTTTCAGTTTATTACACTGAATAATTATAATTCCAAATATTTTAATTCTATGAGCTCCACTGGAAAGAACCTTCAAAGAAATCAGATGACCACCAATCATTTGCTACTATTATTGTGAAGATACAATCCATTTTCTTCAATTCCATTTAAAAGTATTCAGTATCCAGTTGAATATATGACACAAGAAACGGTTAAAAAAAGAATAGATTAATATAGAAACAGGAAAAAATATAAAGCAACAAAACAACTTTAGTTTTTGTGGAAATTTAGCGACTAATCTGATTAAAAATAAGGTACATCTTTATCATTCCCGTAGATGTGAATCTTAAAGTATGTATGCTTTTTTAAAAGTAGATCTTTAATACGACGCTTGAAACGTTTTAATGGTATCTCTAAAATTTCCAGTCAATTTATGTTGTAGAAATGTACATAAAAAACGTTGTCCCGTAAAAGAAGTACAGACCTTTTTAATCGGAACTTAGCAACTGAAGACTTACTTCCATTTCTGATATTTATATTATGGCGGCCAACAACTTTATCAACAGCTTCATATTTTATTGAACAGAATAGAAGGTATAATGTTAAAATAGACGCAGTCGTACGCAATCTCCTTGGAAAGAAACGTGCGCACAAAGGGACCACCGTCAGGAAGGAAGTTCCTTATGCTTTTACAAACATAAACACGTTTATACAATTGATATATAGAGCGACGCGGCCTCTCGCACGCCCCGCATAACGCTTTTTCGTTAGTAGTCGATTTCTACTAGTTGACTCCCCGCAAGCCGCGTTAAAGTACTTCTAGTCCAGGCATTTGGTAGAATAAAAAATGCAAGTTTTGGTGGTTATTTTATTTGGGTCCTTTATGTTTTTGTTTTGCCGAACACGAGTCTGAGGTCTCCAACCAAAATTTTTACCGGGAAACAAGTTTTTTTCGCAAAAAAACCTATGAAAAAAAGGACTTTTCACTTTTTTTGTCAAAATAACGCGAAAACTATGCATTTTACGTGAAAGTCCTCAATACATAAATTAAAAGAGCATAAAATTTCCTACATTTTATGTATTAAAAGTTTCTTTCTCTAATTAATGGTTTATCATGATAGTGCCGGAATCATGGGTGTTAAAATCAAAAAACTCAAAAAAAAGGTAATTTCGGCACTGTATATCGATGTAATGTGAAAACTTATTATTTTACGCAAACGTTATTCATTAATTATACTAAAGTTTACGTAATTAACTATATTTTACAATGAAGTTGCTTGATAATAAATACGACGACTCATTATGAATCATTATTTAATTATAAATAATTATGTACCTTAGTAAGTCCATTTATTTAAGATAAATCATCAAAAGTCTTAGGTATTTCCACTTTCTTTTACTTGAATGCCCCTGCTGTTCATCGATATCTACAACGTAAATAATAATAGATGTAGAAAATTAGTGAGTGTTTTTATGACTACCAATATTATAAAATAAATGTTTACTTAATGATAAATATTTGATAACTTGTGGCATGGCTTGTCCTTTTTCCATTGGGTCCACTGGTTCATTAGGTGGGCAATCCATCTCTAACTCGGTTTCAATGTCTAGCTCGCCTTCCTCATCTTGACTCGCCACAGCGATTTAGTTGTAATTCCTCTCGCATTTGAGGCACGTGTTGGAGCAAGAAAGCCCTGCCTTCTTGCACCCACAATTTTGTTGGCAGTTCTTTGTGCACTTGCAGGGTACAATATTCAACAAAGCAGAGGAGCAGGGAGTAGTATATTGAACACAGGTTCAAGACCAGTATTTGTTTTCTTCCATCCCCACTCTTCAGGATTTTCTTTAACCCCCAGCCATTGCTGAACCTTGTGATATAATCTCAAAGAGTGCGGTCGTGCTGCAACTACAGATGATGGCAAAGCATCAATGTTTGAATTGTTTCTCGAAGCTGATTTCTTGTACGCAATATACTTTATGTGGTTCAGCGAATGCTCATTTGTCTCGTTATAGCCATACAGTAAGACAAGGAAACTTTCCCCAGAAGCTGCAACCATCTCCTGAGAAGCATTCGAATCTTTGAATACTTTAACAATATCAGCAAGATTTGGATTCTGCACAAGAGTTTTGAAGAACTTCATTTTCCCTTGCATTTGCCCGTGCAACCACTCATAGCATTTAGGAAGAGGATGTTTTCCATAATCATTGAACTCACAGCATTAGTTGGTGAAAATGTCAATGGAGATGGTATTCTTCTCAGGTTTTAAAAAGAAAACATATAATCTTTAGTATCATTAATGGACAACGTTTGGGATTTTACCCAAACGTGAAAACTAACCATTTTTGGTTAGTTTTCACGTTACTTCGACGTACAGTTCTTTATTTTAATACCCATGTTCGCGGCACTCTCACGGTTAAACCATTGATCAGGAAACGAAACTTTTCATACATAAAATGTAGGAAATTTTATGTTCCTTAATTTGAGTATTGCCAACTTTCACGTTATATGCATAGTTTTAACGTTACTTTGACAAAACAGAGAAAAGTCCGTTTTTTATAGGTTTTTTGCTAACAAAACGTATTTCCGGGGAAAAATTTTGGTTGGAAACCTCAGATTCGTGTTCAGCGACCCAAAGAACATAAAATTGCCAAATAAAAAAACTCCACCTAAACTTGTATTTATTTGTCCTTTTTGAGCACCTATTTTGAGCATGTACTATTCGTTCCAAAAGGCCCATCGAGTACGATTCCAAATGCATAGCAAGCGTTTTGTGATATTTTCAATTCGTTCACGAATTAAAAATATCACAAAATACTGTCTGTGCAACCTCCCGCCCTCCCCACCCCTAATTGCCTGTTAGGTAATTGCTGTTAGGAGGATGATGTCTACAAAACATAAAATGTTTACAAATTTAAAAAAACTAAACTAAATTAAATAAGCCTCTATGATGATAATGAGTAGGTAGCAAACAAAAGATGTGTCCTCGTTATTTAATAGTCTCGTCTGTCGCGCGTTCGGGTCGCGCACTAATGAGAAAACCGTCTGCTCGGCGGTATTTTCCAGTAAAGCTATTAGTAACTCATCAGTTGTCTGCAGCCAATAACGAACGGCTGAAACGTCAGCTGTTACTCAGAGCACTTGCAGACTCATTTGTGCTTCAGGGCTCCGGAGCGGAATGAAAATGCACGCCAAGCGGCTCTCGTTAAATTTGCATGCATACTAATGCCAATTTCAGCACGATTCTTCCGAATGCAACGCTGTTTGAGCATTAATTTCACTCGAGTCGCAGCTCGAAATCCTTAGAAGGAATGATCGATTTGATTTGATTGATCAAATAAAGCATTTTAAAAATATATTGCTATCACCATCTTAAACGTGACTTATTTTTGTTACCTGAACTAATAAAAAAAGTAGATATTTACAAATGGAGGCGAGTATTTATCCGCATACCGTTTATTTTTAACCAACGTCTTTGAAGGGCTTTTTCCCAGCCGCAAACTTCCCGTTTCCCTTTTCAAAAGTACAACCGAAAGTTTTACGAAAACTCATAAATCTTTCTCCGAAATAAAGACGCTTCAGACAATAGATTCAGGTGGTGAGGTTTAAGAGTATATTAAGGGATGAATTTCAATGTGAAACTTCTGAAAGTTCTAAGAAAATGTAAATGTGAATATTTTGGTGAAAATAAGGAAACTAATGCCATCTCTATAAAACACAAAATCGAGGAATAGCCTTGTAGAATCACAGCTGAGCTGTGATTCGGCGGTTCCTCGATGTTCTCAGATTCGGCGGTTCCTCGATGTTTCGACTATTGTTGCACTCAGGATTAGGAGTAGGGTGAATTGACCAAGGCACTTGTCAAAACTTCTGTACCAAATTTGGGAATCATATGAGAACGAGCTTTTATATGAATTCTGGTTTAATTTCATCACTAATTGCATTAGCCGGTTTTATTTTAACCAAGTTTCCGTGGCGAACCTTTAACAATAAACGGGCTATCTAAATTAATTAATAAGTTCATTTAGAAACGCATAATAAACAAACAAAATATTCGTGGAAATTCCCATGGAAAACCTAAATTCCCGTGGGAAACCTTTCCTTATAAACGGGCTATCTAATGAAAAAGAAATTTTTCAAATCGGACTGGCAGCTTTGGAACGCATAAGGGACAAACAAACTTCCATCCGAAAATTCTCGTGAGAAAACTAAATTCTCGTGGAAAACCTCAATAAATAACCTATTAAATGCAAAAAGAATATTTCAAATCGGACTAGTGGTTTACTAACGCATAAGGGACAAACAAACAAAGAAACTTTATTTTTATATATAGGTCTACCGGCCATTTGAATTTAACAGTCAACCCCAACCACCTGTTTTGTCACATGGCAAAAAGAATTTTTCAAATCGAGGTTAGGTACTATATATTTCGATAAATTCAACATATTATTTGACGTCGATCGATGATCGTCAGCGCCCTCTAACGGCAGACGTGGGAGTTACTTGGTCTCCGCGCGCTGCCACCAGTGATCAGGGTTTGTACCAAATCCGGCGGCTAGATGGTGCTCATTTATTTCTTATATTTCAAAAATAAAAGTTATTATTTTTCACTGAAATTCCAATGCTAATTATTTTTTAATAAATGGGCTCTTTCATAAAAAAAGAATTTTTCCAATATGGCCAGTAGTTTAGGAATGCATAAAGGACAAACAAACAAATAAATATTATTTTTTATATAATATATTAATATAATTATGATGCATAGCTATTATATCATTTTTAAACTTTATATTCAATAATAAAATAGTAAGTATGCAAAACGGCGAAAACGCTCGTCGCGTGGAAACCGCACACTCGATTAGAAACAACATTAGAGCGCAGGAATGGATTAGCATTTTATTAATGTGTTGCTAATTTTACGCAAATTTAATGCTTTACAGACAGCGTTTCACTTGAGCTCTTCGGGCGTGGGCCCAGACCCTTCTCTTCTATTCTCATTCTGATTTTGGTCAATCTCTTCTATTCTCATTCTGATTCTACGATCATTTCTATGGCCATTTCCTTTCATTTGAAATACTTCGACGTATAGTATATTCTTCTCGGCATGGGTAAATGTAGCGAGCTACAGAATTGAACGATTAATTCAGCATGTAGTGTTGTAATGATGGTAGTTTTGGCACGTCTGTAGTATTATGTAGGACAGGCCATATAGTGTGATGAATGCTGTACGTTTGTATGTTCATTTGTTTGTCCGTCCCAGACTTCCCGCGGTCGGATCTTAACCAACTTTGGTATGCAGCTTCCCTAGATAACTCTAAGCACCACCAGGTGGCAGCAAATTCGATCCAAGGTGCTGCAGAAGGCATCCTGGTTTACTTGTCCTGGAGGAGGATCTGACCAATAGAGCAATCGATTTTTGGAATCGTGGTGACCAGAGAAACTTGTTGGAATAAGTTTTAAGCCATTATGAATAAGTCAGGTGTTACCAATCACGGGACGGGCCGAATTTTCCGATATATATTTATTGCTACTTTTCCTGTTATATATATGAATAAAAATGCAAATATTCGTTTCTCAAGTCGTATTCTTTAATCTCCGAAAGACTTCACTTATATTAAGATTCTGAAATTGGAATCAAGGGTTATATTGTTGACTATTCTCACGATAACAATGTAATATTCGTCTCTCTACCAACTATACTGTATTTCCACTTTATAACAATCTATATAAAATAATGTAAATGTTCGTTTGGTCGTAATATTAAATATTTGAAAGTTCTTCACCGATTATTTGACACAATGTTGGATTCGAATAGGCGCGTGTGTTAAATAATAAATGCCACAATTTGACGTCTATCCATCTATCTATATACATAAAAAAAACGTGTGCGTTTTGGGGACCCCCGGCAGGGTAGGGCTCAGGGCCGAGCAGCGATATTGAGCGGCGCGGCCGCTTCACGCTCCCCGCATAACGTTTTTTCGTTAGTGGTTGATTTCTACTAGTCGATTCCCTGCAAGCTGCGTTTACGAATTTCGTTCCAAAAATGTAAATGTTCGTTTGGTCAAAATTTTAAAATTTTGAAAGTTTTTCATCGATTGCTTTGAAACTTCGACACAACGTTGTATTCGAATACGCGCGTGTTTTTAAATAGATGTCACACATGTGACAGTTAAAACCATGTTTTTACAGCGCCATCTATTGGATGTAAAAGCAATGGACAAATGGCAATGGGAGCGCCATCTAATTAACGTAATAGAACGGGCATCAGAACGGGCACCGGGACTAAGCCAAAGGAACCCGTGGCGGTGTACAGCTTTTTATTATATATCTTGTAAACCAATGATAGCAAAATTCTGAAATTAGAATCTACGATTATATTGTTGACTCCTATTCTCACGATAACAATGTAATATTCGTCGCTCTACCAACTACATCGTATTTTCACTGTAAAACAATTTATAAACCGGCTTCTAGAGTCGACCGCCAATAACATTAAGTGATAAAATATAGCAACACCGCAACTATCTCAAGCATCCATGTAGGCTGCGAATGCGATCATTACGTTTCGCCTCATAAATTTGCTTAGAGCGCGTGGAAGCCAGAGCTTTCGGAGGTGCTTTTGTTTGCATAAGCGCAACGACTGCAAAGATCTATAGCTTTATGCATGTAAAATAATATATCTATATAATGTATAACGTAACTATATAGATGAGAAATGGGACAGCAGGGTAGTTAGATGAATACGTTATTATGCAATACAACGAATTCATTATTCTTATCTCATCTTAATAGCATACATTTTTACATACACATATAATTAACTGACGTAAAACTAAGGCCACTTCTAGTCAACAACCGCGAAATATATTGAGAATCTAAATGTGGTAGTAATAAAGGAGAGAAAAAAAACAAAATTTGAAATCAGTATGTTTAGGAAAGAAAAGGAATACACGGTAGAGCAAAGCTAGGGTAAAACCTAGGTTTGTTTCGAGAAATAATGTTTCTTTGAGATAACGACGGAGTGTTTCTGATGTGAGGAGATACCTGGTTCCATAATCTGACTGTATGGAGTGTAAAAATTTGTTAATATGAAGACGACTGATACTTTGGAATAGAATTATGTTATCCTGATTAGATCGGAGAGGCAAACCATGACTCGATATAGGAGTGAAGAGTAGCTTAAGAGAAGCAGACGACGTGGGATAATGTTGTATTTTATAGAGAAGAGATAAAGTATCTTCTTGTATCTTCTTGTATTTTTTTCTTGTATCCTATGTATTCTGATCTCCTGTTTCTATATTTAAAGTTTATAACGCTATTATTTTATTATATATTATGGTTTTTTAACATTTTCTTGAGTTTTTATATTTTTGCTTTCAAAACATGTTTTTCTGTATTCCTTCAAGCTCCTTATTAGTTCTACTAT
>JAOPUG010000036.1:19878291-19889250 GCA_027564375.1 Micropterix facetella | reverse complement strand
AATTTAGTAGTTGTATATCCGAAATGGAATAAGATAGGAAATATTCGAAATTAGGGTCATCTATTTTCCCATGAAAATGAGAAAATACGTATTCGAGGTTTTTCAAAAATCAACACTAATATTTTTTTTTAATCATTCAAATTTTGTTGAAATATTTTCCCTAAAAAATTAAGGGATAAGTGTTTCAGGGATTTGGAAAAAATAATCACAAACGGGGTGAAAGTGGAAAAAGTATGTGTTCGAGAGTTTGCAAAAATCCTCCCCGAGTATGAAAAAAGAGGTAGGTATTACACTTAAAGAATAAACAACTAATAATTCAAGAATTTTCCGTACATCAATCCCTAAGGAGGTAAAAAAGGCGTCTTATGGAATAATAGGGTAAACGAGATTGGTTAATTTAATCATTACTCGTTAATCTGTAACAAAATAAGGTAAGAATTCAAAATGTTAGTGACTGCTATGAAAATAAAGAACATGTATTCGAGTTTTTTTGTACAGTCGAACCCTAACAAGGTGAAACGGAGGGTTGCAATTTTAGTCGGTTAATAAATATCTTAGAAACTAATTTAGATGGGACTTTGAAATTCAGGGTATATATTCCACTTATTTAATAGAGAAATTTGAATTTAAGGGTTATTATAATACCTGGTGAATTTTAAATTTGGTTGAAACATTTTCTGCTGAAATAAAAGGGCAAGTGTTGAGTGTTGTAAATTTAGTAGATCTAAATCCAAAATGGAATTAGCTAAGAAAAACTCTAAGTTAGGGCCAATTATGCTCCCATGAAAATAATAAAATACATATTTGCGGTTTTCTGAAAATCAACCCCTAAATGTAGAAAAACAAGATTTTTTTTAAATCTGATCAATTCAAAATTTGCTCGAAATAATTTCCCCTAGAAATTAAAGGATAAGTGTTTGAGAGTTTTGTAAAAACATCACTAACGGGGTGAAAGGGGGAGAAGTATGTTTTCGAGGGTTTTGCGGAAATCCACCCCGATTACGAAAAAAGAGATAAGGCGCTATAAATTCGCATTGTAATTTTAGTGTATCGTCCCATAAAGTCTTGTTTACAAACTAAATTCCAACCGGGCATCGCCGTACAAGTACGCTAGTAAAATAATGTTGGTCTAATTGATATCGGAAACTATAAAAACATTTATATCTTCTTAATACAAAACATTTATATCCCGATCTTAATCGAATTTCTCCCTTTCCCAATCTCCCGGGATAAACTTTGAAAGACATTCAATTTCGCCCCCTTTCAGCTTCAAATATCCTATTGTACAATGATACAGAAGGAAATATCAACTTTTTCAACCGGAAAAAGCACTCAACATAACGAAAACTCTTAAGTAATGTGAATGTTGTTTCGGAAATAAAGGTAGCCACATGAACTTGTATCCAGGGACCCGTTTCTCAAAAGTAATAATTCGCAATGTTACAAGTTCATAAGTACAAGTGCCTGTAGTTACAAATTCATTATTACAGGTGTTTATCGGTTATTATTTTGTTTATTTTGTATAAATATATTTTGTTATCATATATGATGATGCATTTATTACACCTAATATATTTTTTTCACTTGTGGAAAAAAGTTCGAATCCGTGACCAGACGACGGATAAATCTGTCCAAATCTAGCAATAAGGGCGCGAGGATGCCCGGCTGGTTGGGGTGAAAGGGGGAGATTAGGGTGAAAGGGGGAATTCCCAGTTGCCTCGCGCTTTGGTGTTGGACTTGCGGAGTGAACGCAAGGATTTTGTGGACAAATACATTTCACAGTCACAGTTACTTACACAGTCCTGGTGTAAGTAAGGTGAGGCAATGGAAGTTTCTTAAACGCCAAAGTGTTCGCTGACTCACTGACTGACTGATTGACTGGCTGACTGAATCACCTATCAAACCATACCCTAAGGGCGTGAACCAGGGAGTTGAAGTTTAAGCCCGTCGAACAACCCTTTCAGAAATATTTAAAGAAGGGAATTTGAAATTTGGAAGAATGACAGCCCTAACGAAATAAAGAATAATGCTCAATTCAAAAAACTAAAATATAAGTGTTTGGCTACATTCAACCCCTAAGAGTTGAAACGCGGGATGAAATTTATGGCAAATGACCTTTTAATCACGTTTAAACTTGAAATTTAGATGATTTCCTTACTTAAAGAAGTGAAGAAAGACATATTCGAGAGTTTTGCCACATTTCACCCCTAAGAGGGTGAAAACGGGAGTTTAAATTCAATTCTATCGGGATGAATATCTCCGAAATGGTATGCAAAGGGAATTCGCAATTTCGTAAGATGATAAGTGTTAGACTCTTTGGGAAAATGACATTTGGTATTGGACTCTGACGGGCTGTTGGAGGAACTCCACCGTGGAATGTATTTGTCTACAAAATCTTTGCGTTGACTCCACCCAAAAAGGACGACATCAGTCGTTATAACTTCCTGGGGTTTCGAGTTCATTCGCAGCAATTGACACCTCCAGTCTGTCATAAGAAACATACATTTATGACAGACTCGAGACTCTCCAGCAATTCGCCGGTTGCACAGTGCACCGGCCAGAGTCGCCCGAGTCCCCGGCATACCGCAGATCACAACTGCCTACAAACTGCAGGATACAGCTGCACAGGCAGAGTTCATTAACGCCTTCCAAGGTAGGTCATTCTTCGTGGAAGCTACTGGATAGGAGGAAACATGAGTTGGGCCGACCAAAACACAAACTGGCCATGAGGTACAACTCAATTGTTAGAAGTTGCATGGAAACGAATGCAGCTATTTGGAATCGGCATGAAGTTTTGAATTTTTTGAGATTTTTGTGCTTCAAGCAGTACTGATATTATCCATTTTTGTACCCGTCTGCAGTTATCACATACATGGTAGCTACATTTCTCTCTGTATCAGAAGAAAAATGCTGACCATGTCCTATATTTTTCATCTGATCCGAGGCAAACCTAGCTTACTATCTAAGGTGGATATTTTCAAATCTAATTATTATCTTCGTGCTTGATCGTACAATTTTTCGCGAAGTCGTTTTCGCGCACTAACCTTACGAGGTGGAACTTGTTGGCGCGTGCATTACGGCGCTTAAATAACATTAACTCGATGGCACCAGATGTAGATATTTTTACCAACAACCCTCATCTGTTTAAATTACAGGCAATTAATTATGTATTCATATATAATAGCTAGTATTTTTACGCGACATTCTATTTGATTTGTTATTAGTTGATATCTCTATTAAATTTAATTTTCAATGCATTGCTTTTTCTGCAATATTGATTAGTAATAACTCAATAAGCAAATAAATAAATAAATAAATAATAAATAAATAAAACGAAAAACAGATAAATAAAGCATATAACTCGAATAACTTATTCCATTTTAATAGATATCATCCGAAATCTCGTATACTGCACTCGTACAAGCTGATAAAATCGTTAGACGTTTTGCGTGACGAGTGGCTGTTTTACTAATTACCTAATCACACGGTGGAAAGTGCCACATGGTAATTCGGGACGAATAATACATTATAGTACGAATATATTAATATTTAACCACCTATTGGACTGAGTGAAATTTTCAGGTCATTTAGACTAATGTATAATTTTGTTAGGTCCTTATCTATAAAATTGCCATATCTCAATACTGACAAAATTGAACTCAAATGCCTAACGTTTGTTTTATAATTACATATCCAAATTTTATGTCAAATTAAAGATAGTGAAGGTCTGTTTCAAAATTAGTTATTCATTTGTTTTCGCGTCATTTGATTTTGCTCTGACATCGTTCACGAGTATGGAAAAGTTAAATATCGCGTAATTTTCGGATATGAGTTCCGCCGTGGCACCAGCGCTACAGATACAGCTCGAAGAAACAATGTTGTCTTCGGGCCAGCCACCACTAGCGAACGCACGGTGAGTTTTAGGTTCCAACGCTTCCTGACTGGAAATTTTGATTTAAAGAACGAGCCCCATGGACAGCCGGAAACACAAGTCGATAATGAAGAATTAAAAGCGATAGTGGAAGCGTCAGAGTTAGCAGCGGTTTTCGGTGTAAGTGACAAACAAACTTAAATCATATGCGTCAAATTGGGAAAGTGAAAAAAACTCGAAAAGTTGAATACCGCATGAATTGTGTGAAGCCCATCAGCAAACACACATCGAGTGCTAGGTTAAGTTACTTAACCGGCACAATAAGGAGGTGATTTTGAATCGTATCGTCACTTGTGATGAAAATTGGATCCTATATGAAAATCGGAAACGTTCATCACTAGGCTAAGCCCTTGAGAATGGGCCAAAACTTGCCCCAAGCGATAGTTAACTCAAAAAGATACTGGTGGGTATTTGGTGGACCTGTACTGGTGTTACCCACTACTCAAGCTAGACAATTACTGCAGATGTGTATTGTCAACAATTGCAAAAAATGATGAAAACTCTCGCCATTCAAAAACCGACACTAGTCAACTGCTCTAGCCCACTGGTCCTTCATGACAACGTTGACCACACTCTGCACAACAGGCGGTCGCCAAATTAGAGGAGCTGCAACTGGAAGCTCTCCATCACTCACCGTATTCTCCAGGCCTTGCTCCAATTGATTTCTACTTTTTTCGGAATTTAGACAACTTCTTTTTAGGAAAAAAAATCAATTTCTATGAAACAGTCATAACCGCCTTCGAAGAATTCATTAATTCTCGCTTCCCATAACATGGCAGAAGTGCATCGATAATATTGGTGCATACTTCGATTGATTAAATTCATTATTTCCTTTAAAAAAAAAAAAACTTTTTCGATGTAGAACGGCTATTTCATTGGTAAGGACTTAATAGCTTGTTAACATTTAAAAGTTGCAAAAATAAACATGTCGAAATTTAACTGGTGAATTGATGAAAATTTACTAGTGGTACAGGACTTATGACTTTATGTTCGAGACACGCCTGTAAATTTTCACGTAGCTCCTAGTGAAAATTTACTGGCGAATAAGTGACTTGTAACTTTCGAGAAACGCTACTCAGATGGTCCTATTGCTTCCAATTATTGTCGAGGGAATTCTTTGTGTTCATAACAACTCCTGCAGTTCGTTTCGTTAGACATAATTTCAAGTGACTAAGAAAATATAAAATGTCAACATTATCTTATATAATAAACAGGGTGACTATTTTCTTTCTGCACCTGAAAATGGATTTTTACGTACATGAATCTAAGCAAAAAAGAAACTTGTTCCAGAAGGATTGGTTTTTCGCAAGGAATGATCCCATTTATAATTTATTTGTGTGTTCATTGATATTACCAATTTATTAACATACTAATGTCTAGTTGTTTTCATTTCATGTTTGGTTGATATTGTGATATGATTATTTCTAAATTTTTTCAGAATTAATTTTGTAAAATAAGTTTATTTGTGTTCTTTAAAACATACTATAAATTATTAACATACTTAATTAATGAACATAACTACTTAATTATACTAACACATATTTCTTTTGATATTGATTATTCTGGCTTATTAAGTCTGATTATTGACTAGTATTGATATATTTTTAAATTTGATTGTGATATTTTTGTACTTTAAGGATTTTTCGAATAAGTATTTTTTTTTGTCTATATAACAACTTATTATTGAGTAATGCAGCTGTATTTCTATTTATATCCTTAAATATAATATCTCTCATATAACTCCTAGTAAATCATGAAAACCTGGCTACATACTTGAGTGAATACTTAACAATATTATTGAACGAGATTATTCTAAACTATTATAATTTTGGTTATTTATTTATGTGTTATGTACTTACTCCTGGAATAAAGTCTATTAAATAACAGTTAGTTACCACTCTCGATTCTGTAGTACCTATTCTTTGTACAAAAAAGTATATTATATTAACGCTTTGAATATTCTTACCTAATGTCGCTTATACACTTAGAGAAAAACTTCCAGCAGTCACAATAGTGAAACGGAAAATGCCAGACAAATTGTATTATACACCGAAATATGCCTCGATTACTCGGAAAAACACGTATAGTATTTTTTTTGATTAGACGTAACACAATTCTTCGTAATAATATGACGTAATATGACGGTTTGCCAGTGGTTTAAAAAGAATTATGTAGGTATTAATTATGCGTATTTCCAATACCTTAAAATGCATATTTTAGGTTCTCACGCTACACGTCACAACTGACGGCTGGCAGTCAGCTTACTCATAAAAAGATAATGTTATGACTTACATGTAAGGGCGTAGTTTTATCGTGCGTTAATAGATGGCGAGCTCATCTATTTAAAGCGTATTGTCGATCGGTCGAACGCGCAAAATAGTCATTTTAGTATCGTCGTTGAAAATATTCCAATTTGGTCATCTTAGTTAGCTGGTTGGTTAATGAAGGTGAATGTGCTGGGAAGGACTAATGATGGAAGAAACATTTCACAGTTCTCATGGTGGTGAGTGGTGACCCCGTATTGTGACATGCGGCCATATATCGTAGCGTGCTGATTTGCTGGCAATATTGAGTTATCGCAATAGTGTTATGTACGGCTTTCACGATTTTAAGAGTAATATGACGTTACGGTAATGAATGGCATCGTGGCATTCTAAAATGATTGGATGGACGCATTTTAGTGCAACACAGTAGCGTTACTATAATGCTACGTAAAGACAGTAAGTTTAATGCAGAGACGCAGCTGTCAGACTTGAAAAGTCGGCAACAACGTTTTACATGCCAGAAATGGTCAATACGCCTTTATGCCCCATACATTCATTATAGAGCATGGTGACACGTCTGGTAGGAACCGAGTCCTTGCTTGACCATTATTTTAGTCAGGAAGCTCGTTATTTAAGAAGATTATGTCTTTGTTTTTTCCTTGTGTAACTTTTTAGAATTAATAGAGTATGGCTATTGCTAAGATTATGTCATGTTGATAGTCTTGAAACATGCAGTAATAATTATTTATCATAAAATGATACGAGTGTCACAGTCTCTTAGAAGAGTCATTCCGTCGTTACTTCTAAAGTCTACTTTCATTCAATTATATTTCAGTTTTTGGTTTTAATTTTGATAAGAGTTACTTGCATAATATACGATTGTGGGAAAGTTTCGATATGGAAAGTAACAACATTGGTACTCTCCTGGATCCTGGACCAGTGATTTGTTACTCTATACAAGAAACTTTTTTTAATTCAGAAAAAACGCAAAGAAAAATATACAAGAAATAAGAGAGCCCAACGACGTGCCGCCATTTACTCCTACAGGCCCGCTGGGTAATTTATTGTTCGCTTGAGTCACCGAGTTTTTAATGGTGTTGGCTTTGTTATGTTTTACGTCTTGACGTGACTGCGCATAGCGACGCGTCGCCATCTCTATTTGATTACAGTGCTCCCGTAAACGTTGATAAATTGCATTTGCCTTGCCAGCTTTAGTAATTAACCCTATTTTCACAAACGCCTTATAAAACGTTTTCTCATTTCGTACGAATCGCACGCTGGCCGTTGCGATATGATCATTCACCTCAACGTGCCTAAACTAGTTAACAAACTAATAAAATTATAAATTCATATTTAATTATTGCCAAAGACTATATAAACCCGTATAAAAATAGAGCCGTGCCTTACCTATAAGAATAGACCCAGCACAACAGCCTGTCAAGGTGACCATCCACCCGCTAGGTAGCGTATGCCTCGCTTCGCCCGACAGTTCGCTTGCAATTTATCACGGTCGGCCCGACTCACGATTCAACACCTCTCCGGCAGCCTCCCCGGAGAGGGACGAAAGCGGTGAACCTGCGGTGCATGACGGCTGATCTGGGGGAAGACCTCGGGCGGCCCTGGATGTCTGCGCGATGGTCGGCATGCCGGCCTTTGTTTGAAACCTTCCTGAAGAGGGGGGGCTCTTTTTCTCGAATATATACGGTGACATGGCTAGACCCCCCTTGTATCCCGGTAAAGCGGTGACACGGCGGTGAAAACTTCGGATGGATAGTTGTTTGATGCACTGGTCGGTTTGCCGGCCTTTGCTCAACCACGAATAGCCGGGGGAGTTTGGAAGTGTAATGCGACGTACAAAAGCGGGAGTGGTTAGATACCTATCCTTAAAAAGGACACTTGGCCACCCTATCTCAGGTGGCAAGCCGAGTAAAGGGCACCTCGTATCTGCTATATACACCAGTGAGGAATTGCCGCTTACTTAATGTAGAAGAACGCGCAAGCGACTTTGAACCTGCTTCCAGACGGTCAGAGAAATCTGACCACATCTGGCAGTGAGGGCACGAGGATGCCCCACTGGGCTAGAAAATTTTCAGTGCCTTGCGGTGAGGAGTTGGACTCGCATGGGCTGAAGTGGAACTGGATAAGTGGATCATCTTCGTACACAAAGTCCTTGCGTTCGTTTTTAGGAGAGAAAACGATAGATTTCTTTATAACATCAAGGTCGACGGGTTCGTCCGTAACATGTGACACCTTCCAAAGTTCGCTTGCATGGTCTTTAATGGTCTCAGGCAGCTTGCGTCCTAATGGCAAACTCTTGTTATTATGGTCGGCGCAACTCCCATTTGGTAGCCTCCACAAAGAGGACCTAGCCGGCGGTCTATAAACTATAGCCGTTGACAGATTTAGTGTATGTCACCTGCTACGGGCGAACCCTTGCACCCCGGAGCGTTTCAGCGAACTTTATCACTATATCATCCCGAGGCAAAACACTGCGACTTGATGGACATAGACAGATCTACGTATCAAGCTCCATCTCAACCCGTAAGAAACCAACTCTTACGACAAGGCACTAGGAATTTACAAGCCCAGTGTAGCTTTCAACTCGCCCCCTTACTCCCAGATGCGATCAGATTTCTCCGATCCCCCGTCTGGTCGCAAGTCGCTCGCGCGATCCTTTACCTCAAGCAGTGGCAATTCCTAACTGGAATTATCGCGGATCCGTGGCGTCCTTTGCTCGGCTTGTCACCCGAGATCGGGTGGCCACAAATCGTTTCTAAGGATAGATAGCCTGAGGCACCTACCTACCCCCCTTCCTTAGGTCGTATTGCGCTTCCACGCTCCTCTGAGTATTAGTCAGAGACAACACGGCCGGTTTGCCCGTCCCGTGCGCCAGCTATCCAGATCAGCCCGAGATTCCGTTCCCGGATCCACCACACAGCGGGTTTACCAGGTTGGTCCCTCTTCGAGGAGGCTCCCGGATAAGAGCTGCCCCGCTAGCTGGGCCGACCAGATTGACATAGAACGGTCATTATAGCCCAGACTACACGGAACCATTATGATCCAAATGATATTATATAATAATATGTATCATAATCCAAACCATTATGACAGATGGGAGTGTCAACTACTACGGGCGAACCCGTCCACCCCGGAGAGACTTAAAGATGAAGACAAATCTACATACCAGGCTCCACCTAAGCCTGTAAGAGACCAACGCCTTGCCGCGAGGCACTGGGAATTTTCAAACCCAGTGGGCCTCCCCGCCCCTTACTACCAGATGCGGATCAGATTCTTCCGATCCCCCGTCTGGTCACAGGTTCGAGGTCGCTTGCGCAGTCCTCTACCTCTAAAGCGGTATCCCTAACTGGGATGTAGCGAATACGGGGCGTCCTTTGCTCGGCAACTCTCACCCGAGATCAGGTGGCGCACGTATCGTTTCTAAAGATGACGCAGCTTGATAAAACTACTTACCCCCGCTCTATTAAGAAGCATACACTTCTAAACTCCTCCGGGTATTAGTCAGTGACATCACGGGCGGTTTGCCCGCCCCGTGCGCCAGCTGTTAAGTTCAGCCCGAGTTTCAGTCCCCGGATCCACCGCACA
This sequence comes from Micropterix facetella, assembly GCA_027564375.1. Lineage (NCBI taxonomy): Eukaryota > Metazoa > Arthropoda > Insecta > Lepidoptera > Micropterigidae > Micropterix > Micropterix facetella. The sequence goes on along the minus strand of JAOPUG010000036.1, from coordinate 19,879,452 downwards.
GCGGGTTCACCTGGTTAGTACCTCTTCGGGGAGGCTCTTGGATAGGGGCTGTCCCGCGAGCTTGGCCAACCAAGTGACATATAATGGCCATCATGGCCCAGACTACATGGAACCATTATGATCCTAAGTTAGTACTAATGTAGGTACGGCTAATTAGATAAAAAGAAAGTGGTTTTTAATTAGGCATTTAATTTTATTTTATTTCGCTTCCTTTCATTTTAATTTTATACTTATTAGTTATGTTTCCTCATTTATTTAATAAATATTCATTAGGTACTTAATATTGGTTTCATTTATACTCATTCAAACCCATACAATTAGAGGATATAATTTATGTTTCATCCTTCCATTCTACAACAAAGTTCAAACATAACACATTATACTAGACATAATAAGCGCAAACTACATATTGCCATACATTTTACCTAAAATATCTGAATGCGTTATAGGCGCATAAGCCATGTTATTGTTTTTAAAATTGAACATTTAACAATTTACCTAATTTTTCTGTTGTGTGCTGGGGTCGTTTTGTATTATACGCCACTTATTTCCTGTAATATTTTTTTTTCCATAAACAGTCCTAAAAGTTTTCTTTTTCGGTAGCTTTATAATGGTCTTTTAGAAAAAGAAATCTGACAATTCAATGATTACTAACGATTTTTTTTTCTAAAATTTTCGACTTTAAATGGTCCTCCTAGGAAAATGGTATACCTACTGGCGCTCCGATATATATGTGTATACCTATCAAACGTCCGTTTGTATGGCAGCTCCCATTTCTGTTGTAGGTACGAAACCCTAAATTTAATAATTTATTCTCATGGAAAAATAAAACATATTGGTTAAAGAATTTTGAAATCGGATAGCACGTTTGTTTCGCCAATAAGTAGTTTTCAATTAGGCACAGTTTAGGCACAGTTTTACAATAACCCGCCAATATTTACACATTTTTTTACCCGATATAATTCCTTACACTCATTTATGAAGGTGGCTTCGTGACAGGTATTAATTAAAATGACACGACTCGATACTGTAGATACTGTAAATCGAGGGAAATGGGAACCCTTGGTATAGTCATAGATTAATTAAATAGTAGTGATGCCACGAATAGTGATTTGGCCGAATACCGAATACCGAATATTCGGCCACGCAATCGGCCGAAGC
>JAOPUG010000036.1:19718013-19729993 GCA_027564375.1 Micropterix facetella | reverse complement strand
GATTTTCCAATGCATTGGAGGGGGAATGCAAAAGTCCCCAACTGTTGTCCAGTCATTCTGGCATTGAAGGCCAACAGTATGAGCATGCTGTTGCTGTCGTAATCTCCTCGCAGGAAGAACTTTTTTAGATCCACATCGCTCATGGTTTTACTGCCATACTCCAGTGCCATTCTGGCTAATTCCAGCAAGAAACTTTTTGTGGAAGTCTACGCGGACCTGTAGATCCCTTGGTTCACTACGGCCACTAGCTGCGTGCTTCGTTATTGCCGGATCCTTAGTATTTTTGATTAAATATAGTATTATTGATCATATTATAGTATTATTATAGTATTATTAATTATATTACCTATTGATCAGTTAAGTTAGAGTAACGATTATTGATTTGCTTATTACGATTCCTTTTCCGACTACAATGGCTTTCACAGTTCTGATATGATTCTTTCATCCTGCAAACTGCGCAAAATATGACTCACTATTGTTTCTATTTAGTGCTAAAGCCTCGTGGGCAGTCTTACGGTCGTAATCTTTGATTAGCGACTCGGAATTATTCAATCCTGGCGTGTTGTTCCAATGATTGAAGGATTGTTCTAAACATTGGTTTTTGAGCATAACGTTTGCCAGACTTTTTGGTACGCCACATCATGTTTCAGGGCCGTATACCATTCCCTTTGCTCCCGCTTTAGCAAATTCGTCGGCTTTTTCGTTGCCTTAGATCCATCTCAGAACTACCCTGTTCTTTTCGACCAGGGAGTTCAAAAGTGCCACGCAGTTTTGCACCAGCTTTGAACTTATATGAAACACACATACTTATACCGCCATTATCAAGGGTATACTCACTCTACATGAACAACGATGATTGTAATATCGTTGAAACGTGGGGTGCTTTAAAATTCATCGGTAAAATCCGTTTTTGTCGTATGTATAATGTCGAACAACCGCGATAGTCTTCGATTTCATATACCTACGTATGAAATATAATTCTAACTACTTGCTAGATGAATCCTTGTAATTTATCGATACACAGAAAATATACTTATAAGTCACACAACGTAAGTGGAAATGTTAACCGGCGACTGCTAACTGCTGACTGAGAAGATATCTTTCACGAAGAAGGCACTTCGCCTCTTTCCACCACACAGCTTACCAGGTCTGTTTATATTTAATTTTATACGTCAATGATCGACACTAACTAAATGAGTCTTTACCATTATGCATCGAATATACATTCAATGAATCATACGGTGTACCAAATTTAAACTCTTGATTTTGTAAAGGAAAAATGAAATAATAGGGCATATAAAGATAGGCCAAGATTCCTTATTTTCCCAAAAACTGCTCACATACCACAAACGGCGCAAACTACTTTTTAGGGCTTCACATGCCCAAACTTTCGACACTTCGCTATCTGATTTATTATTACGTTCACAGTTATATTGAGGCGATTCCGAAAAAACATGTTTTCTAAAAACAAACGTTTGCATTTCAATACGCCGCTTTTCACCGTCAATTAAACTTAATGCACAGAAGATGTCCAACGACCAGTCCGACGTCCGAGCATAACATAATTCACAATGTAATTAAAAAATGTAAAACGGTATAAGCAATCGATACACGAATGGCATAAATTATTTTTAACTAGAAATCATCTTTATGGCGCATTATCGTCTTCATTCTGACGAAGCTCGTTTCGCGATTTTAGGCAATTTCAATAAGATGTTGTGGTATTCATGTTGGTAATCATGGGCGTAGCTAGGTTTTGGTTTCTAAGGGTGGGGGGGGGGGGGGTTCTAGGTCAGGTCAGGTTTTGGTTTCAGTGGGATGGAGAGAGGGAGTTTCACCTTTTTTAAATGTCCTTTACCTTGAATTTCCGCTTGTCACTGTGTGTGTGAGACACAGATTTTAAATGTCAATTTGAATATTTTTATTTATAAATATTAATTCTCTGATCTGAGTCCTATACTTGACATTCATGTACATTACATTACGCTCAAACAAACCGAACCGAACGCTAAGTTGATATGCTACTCTATGAGGGGCAATCGGTTGGTAGGTACCCACCGCGTCGTCGATGCCCAGAGTTCAGCAGTTGTTGTTAAACAAAAGAAACACATGTGCAATCCCGATAAAGACCTGCTCTGCCTCTAGTCATTTATACCTGACGTTTTGTGCGGTACGGAATGCAATACTTATTGTTCAGGAATAGCGGCTACCTAAGCCCACCCTAAAACAAATGTTTCTTTGCCTAAAAGTTGTTGAGTGTTGGCCTCTGGCAAGCGTATGCATGAAACATAAAATCTAAAACTTAAATGGTAGGACGGTACAGGTTTAAATTAATTAATACTTTGCCATAATGTAATCCGCCGCCCAACTTTTCAAATTGTCAAAGTATTAGTAAATTTATTTCGTTTCGGGGATTTCAGGGGAGGAGGGGGGGGGGGTTAACCCCATAAACCCTTTTCCCCGCTGGCTACGCCGATGTTGTTAACCATTATTGATATGCATTATTGTTGCAATTCGTTGCGGTCGTTTTGATTATTATTTTGAGAATGGCAAAATTGAATGTCTTTTTGATTACATACTAATCAAGCGTCATTAACGAGTATTATAACTACAATAACTTAAATAAAAAAGGGGAGCCAAAACCTTGACAACCTGCCTCGAAAATATTTCCCATCCCGTAAAACGTGTAGAAGGCTATTTTAAAACGGCATTGGCCGGAGATATTTGGTTACATTTATAACCCTGTCAGGTGGTATAAACGAGACGTCTGAGGTGCATGTCGGCGATGTAACCAGTCGGGCCCAACTCTGCAGATTACTCTTAAAGAACAGGAGGAAAAGGGCAGGAAGGGATGGAGGGGGAAGGTTCGCTTGCAGCCAATATTAACCCTCGTCAAGCATACGTCTCGTCGTGACCCGCGTTGATAAATAAAATGCCTTACCGCTGATTCGATGGCGTGTTTCGATATCTTACCGACGAAAATGAGGATAGGTATAATAAGTGATCTGTGCGACAGTCACTACGACAACTTAGTCGAATACGTCTTCTCTATCGCATACGAATCCAAATATCGATGCTCGATCGATTGCGATGATACCGAATTTTATTTTTAACGTTAAAACTTTTATTTTATTCGTTCGTTACAGTGCAGTGGTACCGGTCGAACTTTCTTGTGTGACAAAATACTATCAGATTTTACTCGCTAATATCTACGACACTAATAATACACGAGCAATGGTTGAGTTTGCAACGGATAGATCATGTTTGTACGTGTTTGTCGCGCAAGATGTGGTTTGCCTGTGAAGTCATCGCGCGGGTGTAGACGCATGCGTGTGAAGTCACGAATTAGCTGTGTGTAGAATTTAAGTTAGTTTAGCGATAGTGTAGCAGAAATCCGTTGAACTAGGGCATTGATTCTAGTGCCATTATAAAGAGCACTACTATGGCCTAGAAGACTATAAAAATTGTCGCGGGAATACAAGTGACAATTGATATAAGTTGAAATTTATAAAATAATTAATGATGTCGTCTCATATGTTTTATAAATATGCTCGGTATTATAAGAAATGTCGCATCGAAAGGTCGCATCGAAAGGATTGCATTAAGCCTAAAAACTCCATTACCGAAAGAATGCGAGAGCTACAGCAGCGTCGAAAGCGAGAAAGCGGTGCAAGGCGAGTACATAGCTGGTCCATCGGGCGTACGGCGGCCGGCAACACGGAGAAGTAACCCAAGCCGGCAACAACCCAATCGCCTACGGACCACGTGCAGACGTGGTTGATCGACGTCGTTTCCACCAAAAATCTGTGGCGCCGACCCGAACCGTGCCCTTCTTTATCGACTAATATTCGTTAATTTGACCAGATATATTAAGACTATTCTTTCATTAGTGAAATTATACTGCACTTGCCGTCATTGGATTGCGACGACTTTTGATATTACAAATTATTATATTTAAAGTAAATAATAATTGCTATCCTACCTAATTCAGTTGTGTTTTTCGTATTATATGATGGGTTAGCTTTGACCACATGATGTACCTACTCGGGATCCATAAAGCTTTCCATGTACTTCTCCAATATTTTCAGTTTGGACCCTCACAAGAAATGGAAGGCAATTCTTAAGGGGACTATTCCTGGGATCCAATGGGGTTCTACCATTTTTACTACAATGAAAATACGTATTCTATAAATAAAAAACTAAGCAAACATTTAAATTTCATTAGCAATATTAGTCGTTATGTCATAATAACAATTATATACACACTAAAAACAAGTCAAATTGGTTAAATGCTATAAAATGAAAGACGTAGGGGAATGATAATTCAAAATTTACCATAATATAGACGGTTTTGCAAAGATTATAATTCAATAAGATCAAAGCATATGAAATCTTAGAGAAGAGAAATATCCTTGTTTTTTATAGTTTGTTTTTCTGTGAATTATCAGAAGCCTTGAACTATTACGGGTCGAAATTTCATAATGATTTCGTCATTCTTGTCGACAAGTTTATAAATATTCTTTAACTCTAATCAATTATTTGTGTAAGCCTAATAAGTATTCCCCTTTTTAACCCTAATAATTATTCCCCTATCGCTTTGTGAATTTAACTATTTTGACCTTTTTTATTGAAAATACAGGATGGCCATTAAAAGACTGGATGATTATAAACATGAATAGGTTTTTCAAGTAAACGTTTTTTTATTTTTTAATATTAGATTTCAAATTTTCTTTAATGGATTCGTGTAATTATGTGTGAAAAACAACATGCATCAAATACCACCATTTCCTGCTCACAAATAAGGATCTTTCGACATCATTTTCCAAGACAAGTAGGCACGGTTTCAGGTCGTAAGCATCGGATGTCGGTTCTCCTTAAGTTCTTGAATGGCTCGACCCCACAAAAAGAAGTTTGAAAATAGCCAGTATTTTCTCAGAGTTTCAATAATTGATCGTTCGCTGATATCGGAAAACCCAATAAGTTTTGATTTACATTTTAATCTTCAATAGATGCTTTAGCATCTGTAACAAAAAGAAAATAAAAAGATTAAAAATTAAAAAGTTATGACTTGTCCAACCCATATTAGTTTTTTGCAACATCACTTCTATTACTGATCATGAAGCCACTTTTTGTGAGTTAACTCATTTTTTTAGAACGTGTTTTTTGTGTAAGTTTTTATTAACAATTGGCTCAAAAATTGTCCTCTAAATTTATTGATTTTATTATTCCAGGAATATATTCCTGCACGTTTTACCATAACAGTAATCATATTAACCCAAGAATATACTCCCGGCGATGTGTCATGCATAGAAGCGTAAGACTCTGGCAATGAATCTTGTACAACTCGTGTTAAAAAATATTTGATAATTCCTGAGACTGAAAGTTAATTAATTAATCTAATCTCTAAGGAAAAAATCAGCTACGACCGTCAATATTGAAGCAAATAAAAGAAAGAGTGTTGGGAACCTGTATGATGTCTATCCATTTTTTATTTTCCTAAGCTTTACCCATGCTGCTGATTGAGCAGACTACCCAACAAGATTATATAAATAAGAATGAATTCAATTAACAAAACTTGGCAGGCGGGAAACCCAATGGGTTTGTCAAACTTCGGCTCATATGATTATTTTCATGTATGTATGTATAAATATATTAGGATGTTCAGGGTAGTCTAAAATTACTACCCGAACAGAGCACGTAAACAATAACGGTACATTGTACCGCTCCTGTAATTACCCCCTCAATGACTCTTCATCAACTCAACATCTCCAAGTTACCGTCATGAGATACTCTCATGACGTCCCAAATATTTTCCGCTTTAATTGCTCTGAGAGAACAAGCTCTCCAAAAACTATGTGTGGTTGCTAGTGACCCGTTCGATTTGATGGATTGACCTCAGGCGACATATACCTCATTTTACGCGTGCCATCATAGCTAACAACGTTTCTTTTTGCTATTTCCACCGTTTATTCTGTTTTAAGCTCTAAAATATAAACAAACTTATTTTATGGGGACAGTTTTTAATAGCAGGTACCCCACCCCAACCGTAGGTCGTACAGACCTCAAGGTCAACTGTGCTCTGCGCATTGGCCATAACTATCGCTTGTCGATTTTTTTTAAATGGACGTAGTTTACTTGCGTTATCGTGCATACTAACATCCACACATCCAGACAGACACATTTTTTTTGTTTAGATATACCTACTCTAGGACATTGAGAAAAGGTTTTTGGACGATTTAATTTTGTTACTTTTTTCGCTTGCATCTAAGCTTTTTTCCCTTTGGGTGGGCCGAAGTAACATACTTAAAAGCTGTAAGATTTTCGAAAAATAATATAAAGAGGAGAAATATTCGCCATTTATCTGAATTTTCGACTCGAATATTTCTAGACTACTTACTGTCTAAAATATTTTTAGACTAGCCATGAAAATTGCCATGAAAAGCCATGAAAATCGAAAAATATATTTATACTAGCTATGAAAATCGCAAAGCTTACTAGCTTTTGTGATTTTCATGCCTAGAAAGTTACAAAATCATTTTCATTACCTTTATTTATTCACTTTATATATACAAATACACTATTAAAGAAGATTTATGAAAACCACTTATAAATGGTTACTATTGTCGTTGAGCTTAAACCACACGACAAGATCCGAGAATCGCCGAATCGCGTTAGAAAAAAGTAAGTGCTCTGTGCATTGAATACCTGTGGGTAACCGATATATTATACATTATGGGCACATTCCTACTGCACAAAAAACTGAATAATATCATTAAAATAAATTGGGGTCCGATTAGCATCCCTGATCCTATTCACTCTGTAGAAGTCCACATTAGTGAAGATGCGTGAAACGAGGGATACGTGCATATCAATAGACGCATAGATGTGATGTCATTGATAATGAGAGTTTATTAAATCGTTTACTCATTAGCCATGATTTTAAAAATGGCAAACGTAATGTTTTCTCAAAAAAACAAAGAACATTGAAATGTATCGAGGCAAAAAGGAGGGTCAGAATATAAATGATGGAGCAAGTCAAGATTCATCCCCTTAACACGAAGATGCAATCAGTCATGAGATTTTAGCGGACCCAAGTCCGGCGGAACGACCGATCGGCACTCTGCGAGGATGGGTATCGTTACTCCACTTTTCTTTTTTTAACCGTGTTATATTCTGAACATGGCCGACTATGACTGCGATTACTATTGCGTCGTCAATGGCAATGGTATAAATGTCGTAAAGTTTCATACACAAGATATGTTAGAAAAAATAGTTTAATATTAGGTACTATACCAATGCCATTGATGACGATATAACATATGGCAGCTTCGTTCAGGGTCTAGGAATATATCTCGTCAGCAAATGAATGGGAAACTAACCCTGTGCACAGGCAGCAGAGAAAGCCTTCAAGATGCTAGGCTTTTTGTTTAAAATGAGTAAGTTTTTTTCGGGAACCGCAGCCACGACCTCCTTGTACATTTTCGTTTGATCAAAGTCAGTTAGGCTTTTTTCCCTGGCGTTGAAAATGTTGTTGGCTGGTTAGAAGCTAATCTTTTTTTTCTCTTCGGCTTAAACTCTGTGCTAGATATTTTACTAGAAGCAGAAAGCATGTTTATGCCCGCTTGCAATTCAATTCTTATTCCGAACATGGCCTCATATTTCGTTAATTGTAAATGTTTGATATTAATTCCTTTGTCTAGGAGTTCAATGCATTATTTCTCAAATTTATATTTAACGGCATATTAAACGACGACCACTAAAATAAATAATAGAAAATAAAAGTATATTCTATTATAGAGGGATTTAGCACCGATCTTAACAAAAACGATATTATTATTTACAAGTTTGCCTGTACCAAAGCCAGTCACTACTTCGAATCAGCCAAGCGGCGTTCTTCCTCTTTTTCATAGTTTTATAGGATTTCTATCCCTTTTGATTTTAATACATTGGTATTCAATAAATGCAATACTTTTGATCTGAGGGTATGGGCGAGAGACCTAGATCTTTGACGCGACCTGTACTATTGTTAAGTCCGAAGTACGTATATTAGAATTCGCCTCCCCGATATGGTCTCCTCCAAAACGATTCGTCCGATGTATCATCCGTTTAATTATGTCAGAAGGCTTAGACACTTCATAATGTTGACGTTCCAGAGGCTTACAATAGTTACCGGGTTGGTGTACATTGCAAGGAACACCCACGTACCGTTTCCTACCGGTCTCAGAGGAAGGCCGTGGGATGAGATTAAGCTGAACTGACTGTTGAGGTACGATGGTTTCTGAGTCTTTAAAATATCGTATGAGGCTGATAGGGCGTGTACCTCATTTTTGGAATAAAGTTCTTTTATGCGGCTTGCGGGGAATCAACTAGTAGAAATCGACAATAACGAAAAACGTTAAGCGGGGTATTTATTAAAATAAAAATAAAATATATCTGACAAGAAAGCTTGCTTAAACTACAATAAGTGATTACAACCGATAGATGGCGAAATTTAAATTGATATATTAAAAATAGGTTTCAAATTTTTGATTTTTTTCTGTTTTGTAATTTAACGCCTTATGGAACATATTCTCCTAATACTGGGGAAGAGTAGGTTCAATGGAAGGAAAATGGTACACTGGTAGATAAACAGACAACAAAATACAGCCACATAATTTCTGTTCGTTAGATACCTAGGGATAACATTTATTACCAAAAAGTCAGAAGTTTACGGTGTTAACACATTTACTGCTTAAAACGGAATTAACGGTAGAAATAGCAAAAAGAAAAGTTGTTGGTCAAGATAAAACGCGTAAATAAGGTACATGTTGCCTGGGGTTAATCCATATGTTAGACAAAAATAACGAGAAGTCAGAATGTCAATGATATGGGCCGAAATTTGACAAACCCTTGGGTTTCCACCCTGCCAAGTTTATATTTTTTAAATGCATACATGAAGAATCGACAGTAATTTATGGGGAGTCGATTAGTAGAAATCGACAGTAACAAAAAAGCATTATGGGGGCGCGTGAACGGCCGCGCCGCTCGATGTCACCGCTCGGCCCGGGTCCCAACCGGCATTTAGCGTTATGTGGAGCGCGTGAGGCGGCCGCGCCGCTCGATATATCAATTGTATAAACGTGTTACTTCGGTCCACCCCTAGGTGGGGCAAGTCTTAAAATACAGTGAGAAAAATGTTACTATGCACGATAACGAGTAAACTACGTCCGATTTAAAAAAATCATTCATTAGACGCTAATAGATAGTTATAGCGAATGCGCAGAGACTAGTTGATTTTGGGGTCTGTGCGACCTACGGTTTCTTCATTCTCAAGTCAGGTAAGGTTTGCGGCTGCCGTCTGACTAAAAATAGTATTTTTTTTAAATTAGGCAATTATAAGTTCAAGGAGGTCTCTTCATTTTATTCAAATTAATAAAAAAAATTCGCGATGCCACTTCAGCGAATTACGAAAATCTGACCCACGTCAAATTTTCGTAATTGTAACGGATACACACTTTTTGAAGCCGCTCCAATTTATCGAGTAGTTCTTCCTTCAAATACAGATAGGTACGCGTCATCGGCATAGTCGATTATCGAAAGCATTAGACTGGACGCTAGCATTGTTTTCATTAGCAGTCGGAAGAAAACACTGTAAACGCCTTAGGGAGTGTACGTTATAAAATATTTTTCAACTAATTTCGCCGATTTGAGGCTTTCAAGTGATATTTTATCGAGCCTATCAGACCCAGTTCCTTCACTTTATTTGAAAAGGGAATCGCAACACTTCAACAGTATTGGAGGGAATAAGTAGTGACTTGTTTTGCTAGATCAATTAAATTCCGAGCCCTATTTTGGGTTCACAAGCAGACCGTGCGTTCTAGGCCATTCGAAGCCACGGAATTTAAGGAAATTATTTTTTGTCTGATATATGCTATTAAATAAATGGTCGGGTTCGGCAGTAACATAGATTTGAACGTCGCCGACATAATTTAAGAAGCTCGAACGCTCTATTGATTTTAAGTTCATCTTTTCTTTTTTCTCTTCTCCATGGTTGCGTGTATCGCCTCTGAACAGCCAGATTCCTAGGCGATTTTTATGGAGAAACAAATATCTTTTATGAATCTTTAGTAAACTCAAGTGACTACCCTTGTATCATCGGATTTACTTACGTCCCCTGACAGAGAGCTACTCTTCCCACGGCCTCCGAATATGAGCAACCACGGTCTCTCAGAAGTGGTTCTGGACATCCAGGCGTGTAACAATAGTCGACGTCGCGTCACTGCATCAGACTGCATAGCCGGTTGTACTTTCTAAGTACCGGAACTAGGTGAGCTGGTGCCCAGATCGCACTTCACTTCATCTCACATATTTCTAATTCTCCTTATGACCGGAAAACATAACAAAATGACTATTTGATTTAAGTATATAGATATCATGTTGATTAAAATGGAAAATATAAGTATATCAAACTCAAAAACTACTTTTTAATGTAATTTAGTAATATGGTGTATATTTTTATAATTTAGTAATACTGAACAAACGAAAATGAAATGAAGATTCCTACACTTCTGGCCTATAATAAGACTATACTACTGGGCTCTAGAAATTGGCATTTATGGTATCACTAATTGGAAAATGGCGTGATGGTTTTTATTTAATATCCATATCGATTTTGGAACATCGCCACCCTGGGATACCGCTTTTAATTGAGAGGCCTGCCCCCGTTTTCTAAGATTGCTAAGCTATCATCACACTGCCATCCTCCCTAAGCTATTGGCTATCCAAGGGATTTCAGGTTTTCCTATCCGCCAGGATGATCTACTTAGATCTACTTAGACATGCTACTGTTTCAATATTAAATTAATTGTGAAATAGCGACATCACCTGCTGCTATGATGACAAATTATCTCAGGTGCTTACTGTATTCTCACACGGCACTTTTTTACGTAATACCGGTAACCTTAAGAGTGATTACCTCTGCCAAGCGCCTCGGGATTTAACACATAATTTATAAGCTGTAATCAATAACCGAGAGGAGCAATTTCTTGCATATAATAACTAATAATCAAATCGTTGATTTGACGGAATTCTTCTCGGCCTAAAGAGTTCGGGATAGAGATTCTTTCTTCTTCATCTGTCCTTTTTTTGGATTTTGACCTTACATAAGTGAAATTTGCATCAAATTTTAAGTTAAACAAACATACAAGAGAACAGTTTTTAAACTTCTAGCTAATTTTTGTTGTTTTGTATTGTCATAAAGGGACAACAATCAATCTGGCATTCAGGAGCAATGTCATGTAGAATTTTTCGAAAATACAACTCGTTTCTTGGCTAATTCTATAGTTCATCCCGACTCTATATAGCGATAGACAGCATCGATCGAGCAGCCACGGACTGCAATGACGAGTGGTGTTTGTCCTGTGGAACAGCGTTGACGGTTTTTGTTGTTTTGTACGATTACTCGCCCGCCACATTATTTATTTATTTACAGTAACACAAATTATTTAGTACAGTATAGAATATCATATGCATTCATACGACATATTAGCAAAAAACTGCTTCTTGTGGAGACAAGGTTATGAATCAAAGTCGCCTAACTAGGCCTGAGCATGTTCTAAGGTAGACTTTAATATTAATTATTATTCTGTTTCAATGTTACTAATTATTAACGATAAAAATATGTATGATTTAAGTAATAATATTTATGTAAAAAAAGGAAATTAACCAGTTTAAATAATGTTTGTTGTAATCAAATCGTTATATGGATGTAGGTATTATTTTTTGAAAATTCTCCCTGTGTTTTCAGTAAGATTTGACAACAAAAAAAAGTAAAATCGGTTAAAAATTGAAATAGTGAAATTTTGATGTATGTAAAAAATCTCATAAGAACATCACATACAAAAGCGTCGAACGAAGACGGCTCGGCGCATTTGTATGAGAAATTTAATAGGAAAGTGCTGTAGAAAATATTATTTTTAAAATACACTAATATTTAAAATGA